>SJYC01126667.1:0-28860 GCA_006408675.1 Madoqua kirkii
CTCATCCTCTATCATCCCATTCTCCTCCTGCTTTCAATCTGTCCCAGCATCAGGGTCTTTTCCACTGAGTCAGTTATTTGCATAAGGTGGCCAAAGTATTGGAACTTAAGCTTTAGCATCAGTCCTTCCAATGAATATTCAGGATTGAGGTCCATATAGTCAAAGCTATGGTTTTTCCAGTAGTATGTATAGATGTGAGAGCTGGACCATAAAGAAAGCTGAGTGCTGAAGAACTGATGCTTTTGAAATGTTGGGAGAAAATGAAAGACTTACCCATCTGAATGCAGAGTTCCAGAGAATAGCAAGGAGAGATAAGCCATTTTGGATGAGCACTGCAAAGGAAGAGAGGAAAACAATAGAATGGGAAAGACTAGAGATCTCTTCAAGAAAATCAGATACCAAGGGAATATTTCATGCAAAGATGGGCACAATGAAGAACAGAAATGTTATGGATCTAAAAGAAGCAGAAGAAGAGGTGGCAAGAATACACAGAGGAACTATACAAAAAAGATCTTAATGACCTGGATAACCAAGATGATGTGATCATTCATCTAGAGCCAGACATCCTGGAGCTTGAAGTCAAGTGGACCTTAAGAAGCATCACTATGAACAAAGCTAGTGGAGGTGATGGAATTCCAGTTGAGCTATTTCAAATCCTAAAAGATGATGCTGTGAAAATGCTGCACTCAATATGCCAGCAAATTTGGAAAACTCAGCAGTGTCCAGAGGACTGGAAAAGGTCAGTTTTCATTCCAATACCAAAGAAGGGAAATGCCAAAGAATGTTCAAACTACCACACAGTTGCACTCATTTCACATGTTAGCAAAATAGTGCTCAAAATCCTTCAAGCTAGGCTTCAGCAGTTTGTGAATTAAGAACTTGCAGATGTACAAGCTGAATTTAGAAAAAGCAGAGGAACCAGATACCATGTTACCAACACTTGTTAGATTACAGAAAAAGTTAGAGAATTCCAGAAAATCATCTACTTCTGCTTCATTGATTACACTGAAGCCTTTGACTGTGTAGATTACAACAAATTGTGGAAAATCCTTAAAGAGATGGGAATACTGACCACCTTACCTGCCTCCTGAGAAACATGTATGCAGGTCAAGAAGCAATAGTTAGAACAGGACATGGAACAATGGACTGGTTCCAAACTGGGAAAGGAGTATGTCAAGGCTGTATGTATCCCTGCTTCAGTTCAGTTTAGTTGATTAGTTATGTCCAGCTCTTTGCGACCCCATGGACTGCAGCATGCCAGGCTTCCCTGTCCATCACCAACTCTCAGAGCTTGCTCATACTCATGTCCAACAGGCTGGTGATGCCATCCAACCATCTCATCCTCTATCATCCCATTCTCCTCCTGCTTTCAATCTGTCCCAGCATCAGGGTCTTTTCCACTGAGTCAGTTATTTGCATAAGGTGGCCAAAGTATTGGAACTTAAGCTTTAGCATCAGTCCTTCCAATGAATATTCAGGATTGAGGTCCATATAGTCAAAGCTATGGTTTTTCCAGTAGTATGTATAGATGTGAGAGCTGGACCATAAAGAAAGCTGAGTGCTGAAGAACTGATGCTTTTGAAATGTGCTGTTGGAGAAGACTCTGAAGAGTCCCTTGCACTGCAAAAGATCAAGCCAGTCAATCCTAAAGGAAATCGGTCCTGAATATTCATGGAAGGACTGATGCAGAAGCTGAAGCTCCAATACTTTGGTCACCCTGCTTATTTAACTTATATGCAGAGTACATCATGTGAAATGCCCAGCTGGATGAAGCACAAGCTGGAATCAAGATTGCAGGGAGAAATATCAATAACTTTATATATGCAGATGACATTACCCTTATGGCAGAAAGCAAAGAGGAGCTAAAGAGCCTCTTGATGAAGCTAGAAGAGGAGAGTGATAAAACTCAGTATTCAAAAACCTAAGACCATGGCATCCAGTCCCATTACTTCATGGCAAATAGATGGGGAAACAGTGGAAACAGGGTCAGACTTTATTTTCTTGGGCTCCAAAATCACTGTGGATGCTGACTGCAGCCATGAAGTTAAAAGATGCTTGCTCCTTGGAAGAAAAGCTACAAGAAGCAGACAGCATATTAAAAAGTATATTAAAATGGCAGCGACATTACTTTGCCAACAAAGGTCCATCTAGTCAAAGGTATGGTTTTTCTAGTAGTCATGTATGAATATGAAAGCTGGACAACAAAAAATGCTGAGCACTGAAGACAAATGCCTTCGAACTGAGATGCTAAAGAAGAGTCTTGCGAGTCCTTTGGACAGTGCAGAAATCAAACCATTCAATCCTAAAGGAAATCAACCCTGAATATTCATTGGAAGGACTGATGCTGAAACTGAAGCTCCAACTTTGGCCACCTGATGTGAAGCTGACTCATTGGAAAAGACCCTGACACTGGGCAAGATTGATGATAGGAGGAGAAGGGGACAATAGAGGATGAGATGGTTGGATAGCATCACCGACACAATGGACATGGATTTGAGCAACCTCTGGGAGATGATGAAGGACAGGGAAGCCTGGCATGCTGCAGTCCATGGGGTCACAAAGAGTTGGACATGACTGAGTGACTGAACAACAGCAACAACCGTCTCTTGAAAATACTGATTCAATTAATCTAGTCTAAAGTCTAGCGACAGCATTTTTTAAAACTCCTGCATTGACTTGAATGTTCAGGCAAGCTTGGGAACACGTTTATTCATAGTATTGTATGTGGCAGTGTGCCTCAGACTTGAAGTTGCATACCAAACAGCTGGAGCATCTTGTTCACTCTCAGGTTTTGATTCTGTATGTCTAGGGATGGGACTGAGATGCTACGCATCTAACAGGCTCACAGGTGATGCTGACTTTACTGGTACTCCTACCACCATTTGCGTTGTAGGAGGTGGGGCAGTAGTTCTCACACCTGCCTACCCACTGGAATCAACTGGAGATTTTTAAAAAATCCTACTGCTGAGGACTCACCCTCAAAATTCTAAAGTAATTTTTGTGGTGTGCAGTGTGTGCATCTTGTTCGCTCTCAGGTTTTGATTCTGTATGTCTAGGGATGGGACTGAGATGCTACGCATCTAACAGGCTCACAGGTGATGCTGACTTTACTGGTACTCCTACCACCATTTGCGTTGTAGGAGGTGGGGCAGTAGTTCTCACACCTGCCTACCCACTGGAATCAACTGGAGATTTTTAAAAAATCCTACTGCTGAGGACTCACCCTCAAAATTCTAAAGTAATTTTTGTGGTGTGCAGTGTGTGCATCTGATTTTTACTGCTGTTGCTGTTTACTTGTTGTTGTGTTTTTTTTTTTTTTTTGAGCTTCCCAAATGATTCTAGTGTATGCAAAGTTTAAGAGTTACTTATGTAGAGGAGTGATTCTCAAGCTTCTTCAAACTTTAGACATTTCAGAGGAGTTTTTAAAATATACTTATCTTCCAGACCCAGACTAGGCTAATCAAAGTACTCCCTTAGCACTTTTAGTGGGTAGGACTGGAATAAAGTTATTTTAAAAGCATAGCTTACAATTCTTATGAAGAGTCATGTTTGAGAACCTCTGGTATAGATGAGCCTAGAAAGTATGTTAGGCTCAGGCTTTGAAGAAAAGTCAAAGCAATCCTCTATCTCCTCCTATGCCATTTTCCAACATGTTCACAATAGCAATCAAACTATAAAATAAAGAAAATAATACAGTCAAACAAGACATAGAAGGAGATTCCAATAAATAGAACTCACACTACTTCTGGATTATTAATTTTCTTGTCTGACTAAATTATGCTTAATTTCAAAGTCAGTATAGGATGACTTTTTAAATAATGGAAATGCATAACTATACAACTAAAGGAAATAGGCAAGGCTGGAAAAAAATTTTGAACAAGGAAAATGTGGAGAATAATCTTTCAGATATCAAAATATGTCATAAGATCATAATGATTAAAAATATTCCAGTGAATTCTCTGGCACTCCAGTGGCTAGGACTCGAGGCCTGGGTTTTATCCCTGGTCAGGGAACTAAGATCCCATAAGCAACAGCATGGCTAAAAAAAAAAAAAAGAAAAAGAAAAAAAAATTCTAATTTTGGCAGAAGAAGAGAAAATGAAACATCAAAAGCAAAAAATGTATCTATATACTATATTAAAATTTTCTAAAGGTAAAAGTGTCATGATTAATCAATTGGGAAATTATTAGCTATGTAAAAGAAAAGAGTTGAGACATTTTGAAAATAATAAAATTGGATGTCTACCCCCCATTTCATACAGGAAAATAAGTTTTAGAAGGAGTAAATGCTTAAGGAAGAAAAGAATAGAATTGCTTTAACCTTGATATAAGGAAAGACTTTTCAAAAAAAATTAGAAACATACTGAAAAAAATTGACATATCTGGATGTACACACATATTTTTGTTCCCTGAAATAAAACAAAAACAAAGATTTTAAAGACAGTCAAGGTTCCAAATAGTCAGGAGACTGAACACATACATATATAAATGCACTATCTCCTGAAACCTCACAGAGTATCATAAAGATATGTGAAAGTGAAAGTCGCTCAGTCGTCCATTTCATACAGGAAAATAAGTTTTAGAAGGAGTAAATGCTTAAGGAAGAAAAGAATAGAATTGCTTTAACCTTGATATAAGGAAAGACTTTTCAAAAAAAATTAGAAACATACTGAAAAAAATTGACATATCTGGATGTACACACATATTTTTGTTCCCTGAAATAAAACAAAAACAAAGATTTTAAAGACAGTCAAGGTTCCAAATAGTCAGGAGACTGAACACATACATATATAAATGCACTATCTCCTGAAACCTCACAGAGTATCATAAAGATATGTGAAAGTGAAAGTGAAAGTCGCTCAGTCGAGCCCGACTCTTTGAGACCCCGTGGAAGTCCATGGTATTCCTCAGGCCAGAACACTGGAGTGGGTAGCCTTTCCCTTCTTCAGGGGATCTTCTCAACCCAGGGATCGAACCCAGGTCTCCCACATTGCAGGTGGATTCTTTACCAGCTGAGCCACAAGGGGAGCCCCATAAAGATATATTTTAATGTATTTAATTACATAAGGATGAGGAGGGTGAGAGAGAAGGGGGACTAGCAATACACTTCTTCAGTCTAGAAAACAGGAGAATGTGTGTGAGAACTGGAGCAGAAAACAAAAACAAAAATGCCAACACAAAAAACTGGTTGCTTAACTTGAAAGCTAAAAATTAAGGCAGTGTTTTAAATGACACGGTTTCCAAAGTCTCGGGAATTAGTGGCACCAGGTCTTTCCAAACGTTGAGGTGAATGAGAGGGAACTAAAATAAGAATTGCTCCAAAGTGCCCTAAGGAATAGAAGCAGATCCCCTTTTCACTTTCCCTTATCCCCGCCCCAGCAGAGGGCTGGAAGTTTGTTTTGTCTTGAACAGAGGGTCTCTGAGTCACCACACTTGCTAAAGGAGAGTGCTGAGAATGGAGCGTTCTGAAAAGGGATGAGTTTATTGAAGGCTGACGTCCCCTTGGCTCTCTTCATTTTGCATCAGCTGCTGAAATGTTGGTAGCCAAGACTCTATCCTGCAGGCAGGAGACGGGATGGATCTTTCCTGGGGAACATGACCAGCATAAGAGAGAAGACCTCAAGAGATGCACATTAGGAGCCCTTCAATAAAGCAGCCAAATCATAGGCGCTTCCCTGGTGTTCCGGTGCTTAGGCTTCTGAGCTTCCGTTGCAGGGGCACAGATTATATCCCTGTTCCTACATGCCAAAAAAAAAAAAAAGCTAAGCCACATTTTCCTTCAGTGAGTCCCACAATCAGTCAGTCCCATTCACCCATTTAAAACTTTCTACAGCTTTCCCCCCAACTCTTAAATATAGCTAGCAATCAAGGGTTCCAGAACAGTGGAGGAAGACTTTGGGAAAAAGAAAGACTGAAATGAAAGAACTGAACAAAACAAGTTGGAAGCAATAGAACACACAAAGAGCTGAAAATGTAAACAAACTGCTGCCAGTATTCTCAGAGATGGACACAACATCAAAAGCACAAGCAAGGAAAGCAAAAACCTGTAAATGGGACTGCATCAAACTTTGCTCTGTAGCAGAAGAAACAACCTCACAAAAAGAAAAGACATCCTATGGAATGACAGGAAAATTTTGCAAACCATACATCTAATAAGGGGTTATTATCTTTATTTGTAAAGAACTCCTACAACTCAATAGTAAAAAAACAAAAACAAATAACTCATTTAAAAAATGGTTAAAAGACCTGAATAGACACTTTCCCCCAAAAAGACAAACTAATGGCCCATAGGCATTTGAAAGGATGTCTACCATACTAATCATTACTGCTAAGTCACTTCAGTCCAACTCTGTGCAACTCTGTGCAACCCCATAGACGGCAGCTCACCAGGCTCCCCCGTCCCTGGGATTCTCCAGGCAAGAACACTGGAGTGGGTTGCCATTTCCTTCTCCAATGCATGAAAGTGAAAAGTGAAAGTGAAGTCACTCAGTCATGTTCAATCCTTAGCAACCCCATGGACTGCAGCCTACCAGGCTCCTCCATCCATGGGGTTTGCCAGGCAAGAGTACTAGAGTGGGTTGCCATTGCCTTCTCCAAGATGAATCATTAAGAGAGTGTAAATCAAAACTACAGCGAAATATCAGCTTATACCTGTCTAGGATGGCCATTATCAAGAAAAAGAAAAAATGCAAGTGTTGGCAGGATGTGGAGAAATTGGAATCCTGGTGCACTGTTGTAAAATAGTATGGGCACTATGGAAAACAGCATGGAGCTTCCCTAAGAAATGAAAAATAGAAAAAACTACCACATGATCCAGCAATTCCAATTTTGGATATTTGTTCAAAAGAACAGGAAACTGGACCTTGATTAGACACATAACAGAGAGACAGACTATGGAAAAGGTGAATGAGAGTAATCCTCAGGATCCTTCTTGTTAATGAAACTGCAAAAAAAATCAGATCAAACTGAGAGTTCCCAGGCTGCTTTTCACAAAACTTGTATATTCTAAAAGGTAGATAAACAATAAAGACAGAGAAGAATTAAGACAAACAGATTAAAGCAGGAGGTTCTCCTAGTTTGCCACGTGGATGAAACAAATTCTGACGTCTTCAGTGTTTCTACCAACCCTCACTTTGCTTTGCTCTTCTGAGACCCTCTGTTTCTTTCTTGAGGACACTCTGGGGGGGGTGAAAGAAGTGAAGTGGTTAAAGAAAAACTGTCAGTGCCCCCTGCTGCCCCACTCCATGAAATATCTGAATTCAGAACATTCCAGCTCAGGCTAAAATGCTGCATTTCTAGTTCTCACTTTCCCTTGAGAGAAATATGTATCAAAATGGAAAATATATGATGTCTTGCTGTTGACAGTTGTCCCTCTTTGGGGGCCCCAGAGACTTTACTATCTGTTACACGGTTCCACAGTAAGAATCAGAATGAATGAAAAGTTCACCTTCTTTTGTCTGTTTGTAAAGCAAAAGAGTGAAAGTGAACATGGAAGGGAGAGGCGGCAGAATGCCTCACCTGCAGACACCTTCTTGAGGCAGATCATTCAGAGGAAAAAGAGTCCATGTGGACGTTGCGAATCTGGAAAATTTAGGATTATTGGTGTGCTTGGCACACCTTCATGCAGATCCAAGGTTACATGTGTTTCAATCTGCAGTACTGCTGGCATAGGGGAAATTCAACAGTAAAGGCTTTCAGGTCCCACAAGTGCAGAAGAGGACTCAAGACTGCAGAGAGCCAGGGCAGATACATCTGGAAGTTGGCAGTTTCAAAGCCAAATCAGTGTTCATGGGCCCTTATTAAAAAAGTTGGTCTTCATTCTGAGAACAGTGGGAATCTTGAAGTAAATATAGGTAGAACAAGGTCAGGTTTACATTTTGAAAATTATGAAAAATAAATATGCTCTAGAAACACAGATGCAGGGAGAAAAAGAGATGTTCCCATTATTCCAGGCAGAGTAGTACAAATGGTACTTGCAGAATGTGAAGCAGACAGATTTAATGGATATTAGAAAATATCCATTTAATGGCTCAGTGAGTAAAGAACCTGCCTGCAATGCAGGACACTCAGGAGACACAGGTTCGATTCCTGTGTCAGGTAGATCCCCTGGAGGAGGGCACAACAACCTACCCTGGTATTCTTGCCTAGAAATTCCAGGGACAGAGGAGCCGGGTGGGCTATAGTCCATACGGTCGCAAAAAGTCAGACACGACTGAGCAACTGAGCATGCTCACAGGCACAGAAGATAAAGACTGATAGAAGTTAATGATCTGGGGATATAAGGAAGATGGAGATGAAGGTGTCCAAGAATAACTCCAAGCTTTCTAGCTTGCAGATCTAGAAGTTTTTTCATTATTTTCTCAAAAAAAAAAAAGTTTTCTGAAGAAAATATATGATGTAATGGGAAATTTTAAACCTTTAAAAGAGGGAACAAATATTTTAGGATATCTGAAATTTAAAATCATGTTTACAACATGAACATATGTAAGATAACAAAAAAACTTTTTAAAGAAGAAGACTAACATTTAATGCCCTGTATAATGTGGCTTTAAAAAATGAAATGTTGCACCCCAAGTGTCTTGCCTCTGGAACATGACATTGGCCATTCCTCAAAGTCACCAATGCCAGCAACTCTCCATTGCAATCTTCAAAGCAAAACCATTTCTCCAGTGAACAGTAGGGCTCCCATCCTAAAAAGTCAGCTCTGAACACCACAGAGAAAGTAATTGAATTCAACACCAGTGTTGTTTTGTGACCTGTGCATCTTCCACCATATGAAAACTGAAAGTAATACTGTATCATCAAATTCTCCACTTTCTCACACAGTTCATCTGGTCAAACAGAATCAAATACCACATTGCTGAAACACTATCAATTCTCCTGTGGTTATTTTACAAATAAATTTCTTTTTCTCTACTTTTATATAGCACATAAAATTTTCATATAGTTGAAATGAACTGTGCAGAGAAAAAGGTAAATGCCAGCAGGCATCTAAATATTGTAGCATCTGTTATATTTTACACTCTGTAATCACAAATCATATAAAGCTTCATCACATTTAAAGCTGGATTCTTCACCAATTATTGAAGATTGATAGCTATAGTAATTGTCATTACACTTTTATTTTTATTACATTGAATTATACAAACTTTCTTCTACCTTTCTCTGTTGTAATATCTTTTTCTGAAAAACAATTTCCAATGTCTGCTTTATATTTTGTTGTAAAAGTCTAAAATTTATATGATAGAAGTTAGCATTTTAAAGTTAAGTATCCAAGATCTGTAGGTTGTGTGTGTGCACATATCTGTGTGTGCATGCACATATTAGTGTAGCACTGCTAATTATTAAAGTCTTTTCTAAAACACTTAGAAAAAATAGACTGGAATAGAAATAGTAAAATGAATTACTTTGAAAGAATTTTAAACCTGAAGAGGAAGCACCACAGACTCTCTATCAGTTTTCCTGTTGGTCATGAAACACAAGCAGGAGTAGTTTTAAATATGTGAAGGTGCCAAACTTCTGGTAATATGCATCTATCCATTCTGTGTCACTTGCCCTCTTAAGGCCTGCATTCAGCACCAGGACCAAACCTCAGGTGCCACACAAATGCTTAGACTACCTTTCCAACTGATTCATTTTTCCTTTAAGTTTTACACTATAAGTGAATATCATCTTTTCCCCCTTTTTAAATCAATTTGTTGGATTTCATCTTATCTACCTTCTTGCAAAGCTAAGTTATTAAGCACCTACCAGGTGATGCTACTGGTAAAGAATCTGCCTGCCAATGCAGGAAACATAAGAGATGTGGGTTCGATCCTTGGGTTGGGCAGATCCCCTGGAGGAGGCCATGGCAACCCACTCCAGTGTTCTTGCCTGGAGAATCTCATGGAGCCTGGAGGGCAATAGTCCATAGGGTCACATAGAGTCAGACATGACTGAAGCAACTTAGCACACATACACATGTGCTGGTACTATGTTAAGTGCTGTTATGGGAATAAACCCTTGTAAAACCTCATCTTCACAAAAGAATCACATATGGTAGGTAAATTCCTTTGTAGCTGACAAAAGAATATCTGGTAAGTAAAATAATCTCCATTTTATAGACAAGGAAACGAAGGTTCAAAGAGCCAAGAACTTTGCCCAACACTATTTAATCGAGTTTCCAATATTAATCTATGGTGAGCCATGAGGTAATGCCCTTCATGGAGCCTATAGGATGGCAACCCTTGAAGCTATCCAGTGCCACAGCCCTGCTCTAACTCAAAAGTCTGATTTCTTCTATTGCACCACATTTCCATCTCACTAACTTATTCACATTAAAATAACAGAAGTAAACAGAAGCTGGGGAAATAAGGAGTAGTGAGAGTTGAGTTTTGCATTGCATTTCTTGAAAATATCACTAATGAGTCCACAGAATTATTTAAAATAATTTGATCCATAAAGCAGCAGCTACAGCTCTCATATTTCCTTTCTTACAGAAAAATTAATTTATGATCATTTATAAATAACCTAAGTACAAGTGAAGCTATCATTACGGGCTGCCTTCATAAACTATATACTGTGTAATTTTTTATTATCATTCCATGAACTAAGGGAGCCTGAAAATGATCTTTTGACATTCAGAATTAACCATATGTTGATATGCAGGGTTGACATCATTTGAGGGGGAAGTATGTCTCTTTAGCATTTTAATCTACTTATAAACTTCATTTATTCAGAATTGTACATCTCTAATTGGTTAAACAAATAGTGCACTTTCCAAATAAAAGACATATTAAAATAGTGAACATCTGCGGAGACATGGTTAAATAAGCAAAGACAATTCAAAGGCATTTGCTGTCCTAATTTCTTGCAAGTTGATAGACAATGCCCCAAAACTCTCTATCAGATCCAGAATGAACTAATAAGCTAATCAGAGCATAACAAGTCTTTGCCGAGTGACTTCATAGGAGAACTACGAGTGCATTTAAACAGCGCTCAGGGGTATTTCTTGTTAAACATATGAACTTGTTCTGAAAAATATTGTTAAAGATTGGTAAAATCACAGAGTATACTATTTCCACCAGTGATTAGGGCTCCAGGGACAATGAAATTAAGAGATATATTCATTTCCCCTTAGAATTGCTAGCTCCCAGACAATAAGATCCACACTGAGTCTGTTCAGAACTTATGTCCCTTAAGAGGTACCTCTGAGGTCCCCATTTACCTTGTTATTGTTAACCCTCTGGGGGCTTTGATCGTGCACAGTGGTCATGGTTCTGTTAGGCCAATGCAAGTTTCATCAGGAAAATTCTTTCCTTCAGTTCAAGACTTTGTAGAATGCCAAGTTTCTGCAGCAAATTTAGAAAACTGTACGAATAATACAATTTGTTTAACAAAGTCAATACCACATGCATAAGGGAGAATATGAACCATAAAGCTGTAAGGATTAATGACAATTGGTAAGCAGAAAATTACTCTCATAAATAAATATCAATAATTAAGAAATATAAGCAGTGTGCTTCTAACTGTTCTCCTTGTGGCTGCATAAGCATTTAAGACACTTCAACTCCTTTTAATATGAAGGTAATTTATTTCTCTTATGTAAATTACCAGCTATACTAACATAATATCTGAATATGGAAAAAAAAAGTCTTTAGATTAAATTAACAATAAATGGTATGGTCTATCTCTGAGTTGCAAAACCAGAATCACAGAAGAACACTACATAATTTGTGCCTGTTTCTCTAAACTAAAAAAGAAAATCTAAAAAAGAAATTTTTTTAAACCTATCAAAATAGTCCCCTTTCCTCCTCTTTCTTTTCCTTCTGTTTTTCCTTTAGTTTTAAATTCAAGTTATAAACTAAAATAAGTAATAATATTTCTACTCCTCTATAATCTAAAAAACCCAAACCTCTTCCTCAACATAAAAATTTTCTTTAAAAGCTAGAATAATCTATCAGAACTAATTCAAGCAGTCACATTCAGTGGTGTGTCTACTTCTATCCACAGATATTTTGATCAATGTGTTTCTTTAGATTCTCCGAAATGATTCTAATTTTATTATTTCTCAAAGTTCTATCTTTGAATAGTCACAGAGTATTTTCATTTAAACTTTATTCAGTGCAAATATTTAGAGAGTAAATTCATTTTAAACCTGTCGATATCTGTTTTCATGCTGAAAATCTTCTAAAGCATGTCCAAGTTAATTCATTTTCCTACTCTTGACACAAGCTAGGACAAAGGCATACTGCCCGTCTCTATGCGGACACCTGGCTAATAGCCAATTTACAGAATATAGGCTGCAAACAGCTAATACTGCCTTTGTGCTTTGTCTCTTTCCAAAGTATAGCAGAATCTAAAAAAAGAAAAAGAAAACCATTCTGGAGACAAGACTCACTTTACAGAAGAAGAAAGATGTACCTCAGTAATGATTAAAAAAAAAATCTTGTCAAAACCCTGCAACTTTGTTCCACCTGGTAAAACATCCTTATATTCTTCTCCACAAGCCAGAGGTCACATTGATTGCTACAAACTCAGGAAGAGTATTTTTTAACAGATGTGATAAACCTTCTCCTCACTATTTACACTTCTCTCTCGTCTGAAAAGACACCTAGGGAAGGTTTGCTTAATCTACATACATACACACATAAATACATCCCTGTAGCTTGCAGGGTGAATGAGGCAATTTGAGTGTACATGAAATACAGACATCAAGCCCAGCATGCCTCAAACTAACAGACATTAAAGTAACTCGTCACACCCCCACCACTGCACCAGTTTCACATCCTGCACCTTCTCTGGCATAAGTATCACTGTTTTGTCAACCAGACATAGAGTTAAATGAGGGCAAGTAGCATATTTGGAGAAGGAAATGGCAACCCACTCTGGTGTTCTTGCCTGGGGAATCCCAGGGACAGAGGAGTCTGGTGGGCTGCTGTCTATGAAGTCGCACAGAATCGGACACGACTGAAGCGACTTAGCAGCAGCAGCGGCATATTTATTCACCACTGTAATTCCAGCACTGAGCACTGTGCGCATTGCTTAACATCATTCCGTAGATGATCCTCAACAAAATATTGAATAGCAGACCAAGTTTCCCAACATCTGGAAACATATGTGACTTCTGGTGGGCTGCGTCTATGAAGTCGCACAGAATCGGACACGACTGAAGCGACTTAGCAGCAGCAGCGGCATATTTATTCACCACTGTAATTCCAGCACTGAGCACTGTGCGCATTGCTTAACATCATTCCGTAGATGATCCTCAACAAAATATTGAATAGCAGACCAAGTTTCCCAACATCTGGAAACATATGTGACTCATGTTTTGGTGGCAATACTATTGGCCTTACTGCCTAAAAGTTTGGTTTCTGTTCAGTCTGTCACTATGAAGATGTGTGATCTTGGGCAAATCACATATTTTTGGTGGATCTACAATATGGGATAGTGGATGGGAATGGGCAGCTAGATAGTTTTTTGGGAGAAATAATTCTTTAAAATGTTGACACGGGGTTTTATTCTGTTCCTAAATCCCCTGTATTTAGACAGAAAAGTTTATATCTGTTACCTTCAAGATGGTCTTAGAATCCAGCCTTTCCTCCCTGTCCTCACTGCCACTCCCCTTAGAGCTGGCTTTCATCATCTAAGTTCTGAATTAATAAACTGCAGTATGAAGAGGGATGAACTGGGAGTTTGGGATTAACATATACACACTATTATGTATAAAACAGATGACCAACAAGGACCTAATTATAGCACAGGGACCTATATTCAATATCTTGTAATAGCCTGTAAGAAGAAACAATCTGAAAAAGAACATATGTATGTGTATGACTAAATCACTTTGCTGCACAACTTAAAGTAACACAACTTTGTAAATCAACTATATTTCAAATTTTTCTATTGTGAAAAAAATTTTTAATGAACTACAGTACATGTTCCTAACTTTCATTTCTTGACTCTTCCTTTCTCCACAGTGCAGCAGCATAAACTTCCTTAAACCCTATGTGTGAGGGTTTTCCAACAGTAGTGTCCACATGAGCTAAGCAGCTGATTACAGAAATGTTCTCCCAAGTCACACCTCAATGCACTCTTGCAGTGTCCCTTAGACCCTCCCTTCTGCACCGGGTGGTCCACAGCCCACATATCGACACACTTTCTCTCTGCAGTGATTTCTAGACTCTTTTGATTTTACAGTTGAGTACTAAAATAGTCTTAAGGAGACATCTTAAAAATGTGAATATTTATCATTGAAATATGTCTATGTACAAATATACAGATATATGTCATTTTATTATTCTATTATTGAGTCATAACCGATTCATCTTCTGTCCTCTTTGGTGCATTGTCATCACAGGATTCAGGACCCGTGACCCATAACATAAGAGTTCACTTAAAAATTTATGCCCAAGTCACACAGGGAGGCTGTCCTTAAACTGACTGTGTACTGAGTGTTCACCACTGCTGCTCTCTGTGTGCTTATGGACTAGTGTTCACACCTTAATCAAGGTAAGGTAAGATAAGGCAGTGTTTGTAAATAGTAATCTTTCAAAAACAACTGTATTTCTGTAATATCTTATTCCTTTTCTCTCTTTTCAAGCAGCTGTTAGGCTCTGTGTCCACAGCCTCAGTAGAGCTGTGTAATGAGGGGAGAGTGTAACAGTCTTATGGAATTTTCTTTTTTGAAGGCCCTAGGGTGGTAGACGTTGGTGCACAATAAATTGTCTGCCAGGGCAAAGAACATGATTTACTCCCAACCATAACACTCAGGGAGCTCAGGAAGAGTAAATATGGAAGCCGCCCCATCCTATGTGAAAGTATGAAAACTTTTAAACTAAAGCTATCAAACCACTCAATAAATATTCTCCTACTTTGAAAATTTACATTTATAATAACTATATGTAAACTTATCATTTTTAAGTGACTGAAAATTTTCAAAATATCAAAGACAACTATATAATTTTTGTGCACTGGTTGTTCTATTCATATTCCAGTGATATTTGGATCAACAATAAAGTATAAGTTTGCATAAGTTATAAACTATTACATAATTTCTTCATAAAATTAATTTTTCTTACACTTAGTTGAGTACAGTCATTAATTATTTTAATCAAGATTTTTCATACACCCTCTGTTCTGTTGACGGTAATTTAAAAAAGTAATTGTATCCAGTCTATAAAATTTGAATATATTTCCATAAAAATGTAAATTTAAGTAACTGTAAAAAATGAAAAAATAAATTATTTTTATTAAAAAAGACCAAAAGACATGAATAGAAAGCTCGTTAAAGTAGAGATACAAATGGCAAATAAGCACATGAAAAATTGTTCATTAGCACATGTTATTGCCATGCAGTGCTAAGTGGCTGTCTGACTCTGCAATCCTATCAACTGTAGCCCATCAGGCTTCTCTGTCCATGAGATTCTCTAGACAAGAACAGGAGTGGGTACCCATGCCCTCCTCCAGAGGATCTTCCTGACTCATGGATCAAATCCACATCTCCCGAGGCTCCCACATTATAGGTGGATTCTTTACCGCTGAACCACAGAGGAAGCTCCACACTCGTCATTAGGGAACTGAAAATTAAAACAACAATGAGACACCACCATACACCTCTTAGGACAGTCAGAATCTGAAACACTAGCAATACCAAACAGAGAAGGCAATGGCACCCTACTCCAGTATCTTGCCTGGAAAATCCCATGGACGGAGGAGCCTGATGGACTGCAGTCCATGGGATCACGAAGAGTCAGACGCAACTGAGCGACTTCACTTTCACTTTTCACTTTCATGCATTGGAGAAGGAAATGGCACCCCACTCCAGTGTTCTTGCCTGGAGCATCCCAGGGACGGGGGAGCCTGGTGGGCTGCCGTCTATGGGGCAGCACAGAATCGGACACGACTGAAGTGACTTAGCAGCAGCAGCAGCAATACCAAATGTTGATGAGGATGTACAGAAACACTCATTCATTGCTGGTGGTCACTTCAGAAGACAGTTTGGCAGTTTCTTACAAAACCAAGCATACTCTTACCATGTAATACAACAGTTGCTCTTTGGTATTTACCCAAGTGAATGGAAAACTTATCTCCACAGAAAAACTTGCATGAGAAGAATTATATTTCATTTATTTGTAGTCGCCAAAACCTGAAAGCAAGCAACATGTCCGCCAGTAAGTGAATAGGTAAACTGTGGCCCATTCAAACAATGGAATATTATTCATCTCTGAGAAGGAAATGGTAATCCACTCCAGTGTTCTTGCCTGGAGAATCCCAGGGATGGTGGAGCCTGGTGGGCTGCCGTCTCTGAGGTCACAGAGTCGGACACGACTGAAACAACTTAGCAGCAGTAGCAGCAGCAAGAAGAAATGAGCTATCTAGCCATGGTAACCCATGGAGGAATCTTAACTGCATATTGCAAAGCAAAAGAAGCCATCCTAAAAAGTCTACATACTGTGTGATTCCACATATATGATATTCTGGAAAAAACAGAACTATGAAGACAGTAAGAAGGTCAGTGGTTGCCAGTGGTTAGGGAGGAGAGAGGGATGAATATTTCTTGCCAAGGGAGCAATTATTCACTCTTGTTTTTCGTGTCTCTTTTGGTGGTGGCAGTGATGTTAGTTTTAATCACACTAGCTTTACTTCTAAGTAACAGAAACCAACACACACTTTGAGTTCATTTTACAACGGGGCTTCAGGAAGTCATTCTCTGACAGAAGGGAGGCTCAGTGTTCTTCCTGCACAGAGCACATCTCTAGCGTCTGGCCAGCTGCAAACCCTGACAACACAAGCAGCGCTGGCCAAGAACGGTTTCAAGGTGGGGAGGAGACAAGGTCCCCAGATACAGTCATGCTATAAACAGTTCTTTAGCCAACAGCCTCGACTCCATTTCCTTTTCTCATAGGAACTCTGCACAAGTGAAATCCAGGGTCTTCCACCATGAATTCTCCCTCCTCAACTGAGCATTTTCTCCTGTGCCTGCTCTCACTGGCAGCTCTCTCCCTTGTGATTCATCTGTAAACATGGCTTTATATACCTTCTGTCTTCCAAAAGCTGATCAAATCTCTCCCTTTATTTTCAACATTTTATGAGTGAGCTTCTCATTCTCTCTCTGCTACTTTGAACAGAAATTGTATGGAGATTTCTCACTAATACTATTTTATTTAGCTCAGGAGACATTATAGCACTTCCTGAAGATAAATTCTGTTTTCAGCTTTGGTTTTACCAGCCGTTAACATGTCCGGCCATATCATCATTCCCTCCAAAAGTTTCACCTGTTTTTAAACTTATCTCAGAAATATGAGCAAGAATTACAGATTGAGGTATCAAGAATGGGGCAAGTTGCAAGGCATGATATGACTTTAAAATGAGTAAGCTGGGGATTGACGTGAATCTCTCTATTAATTGTTTAAAAATTTTAAAAACTAATGATTTTGGGGGGATGGGACACTAAATATGCGAGACTATCAGCTTTTCATAGTGTTAAAATATATAGGTACATCAAAAGAGTAAGCTGCAAAGTGTAAACTTTCCATATTAACATTATCAAATTTCCACGAAAAACATACAAAGTACTATTTTCTTCACATTAAAAATGAGAAAGCTCAGCTGGAGAAACTCAATAACTTGCCCAAGATCACATAGTTAATACCTGGCTTATGCAGGATTTGACTCTGTGCAAGCATGGTTGTCTGCCTTTTCCACTTCATTACATGGCACCAGCTACTCAAATGGCCACTGCTTTTTGGCCAGACACAGAGGGAGCATAGAAGTAAAACATCCAGGATATAGTGAAAAAATGGAAGTCAGAGTATGGTAGGGGAAGAAGGATAAGAGGTCTGTGAGAGAAACAGCCCACAAACAATTTTTTTTTCTCATGTTCCAAAAGGAATCGAAACTACTCTTATGAGAGAATCTATTAGGACCTAAAGGTATCAACACACAACAAAGCCACGGAAGGGCTATAAAACACCTAGTATACGAAATATCCTCTTACCAGAAAAATGCAAAACAAACTGGCAGCAACATTTAAGGGTGTGAGTTTTAAGGGTGATAGCAGGGACAGCAGTTCCAACACATCTGGTGTAATCACTTGAGGACAGATCCAAGGAAGCCACATGCTGTAGAACGCCAGCTTTTCGGGTCTGTTAATCAAAAGAGTGAGACATTACTGACTGCCTCATATTTGCAAGTCCCTTGGACTGCAAGGAGATCCAACCAGTCCATTCTGAAGGAGATCAGCCCTGGTTGTTCTTTGGAAGGAATGATGCTAAAGCTGAAATGAACTCCAGTACTTTGGCCACCTCATGCGAAGAGTTGAGTCATTGGAAAAGACTCTGATGCTGAGAGGGATTGGGGGCAGGAGAAGCGTTCAACAGAGGATGAGATGGTTGGGTGGAATCACAGACTTGATGGACGTGAGTCTGAGTGAACTCTGGGAGTTGGTGATGGACAGGGAGGCCTGGTGTGCTGCGATTCATGAGATCGCAAAGAGTTGGACACGACTGAACAACTGAACTAAACTGAACTGAATATTTGCAACATTATGGGTCAGGCATCAAGAAGAAAATTGAACCAGAGAATCTTCCTTGTGGGAGTTTACTAGCTGAAGGATTTAGAGAAACCAGTGCATACTTTAGAGGTAAGCGATATACAAACACTCAGAGTACCATGTAGGTATTTACAGCAGCACTGGATTGATTAGGGTCACACTGGGTCACAGTTCACTCTCTTTCCCATATGAATCCTAAGGTGCTGATTTATTGTGGTTCCTTTGATTAATTTTTTAAAGATATATGGGATTAATTATATTTTTTAATTTATTATTTTTATCATCAATATGTTAAAATCATCTCTTTTTCTATTTAATTTCATTCTTATTTTATTATATTTTCCTTTTTTCACTCTCTTCTTCTCATCCTTTCAACTTTCCATCCAAGTGGTTATTTAGATATATTGTATCCTTGGAAACTGAAGAGTGTTTTTCACATGTGCTATTAACTTGCATAAACACTACTGTTACATATCAATTTCTTGCCATTCTCATCTGCTTGTGAGATCATCCCAAATATGCATAAACTTCATTTTCCTTGGCCTTTTTCTCAAGTTGTCCACCATTCCCTACTACAACAGTAGTGATGCTCTGAAACTCCTTCAACATGCTCTATGATTTTCATGAGCTGGTCATAGGGTCCAAGCACACTTATTTCACTAGGCACTATCAGCTTCTCTCCAGTACTGGAGCATTTTACATTCCACTAGCTGTTCATGTAAAAAGATGCCTCTACCACTATCCCTACCCACCCCCATCCTTACTTGCTTTCTAACTTTTGCTAATTTTGTGATTGTATGTGGAGTCACTCAGTTATGTCCAACTTTGTCTATGAAAGTTTCAGGGCAAGAATACTGGAGTGGGTTGCTATTTCCTACTCCAGGGCATCTTCCCAAACCAGGTATTGAAACTGTGTTTCTTGCGTTTCCTGCATTGGCAGGTAGATAGATTCTTTACCACTGCGCTACCTGAAAGAAGTTTGGTGATTATAAAGTAGTATTTTATTGTTGTTTTAATTTTCATGTCTGTAATTAGCAGTGGGCTTGAGAATCAGTTTACATGTTTATTATATACTTATGTGAATTGTCCTTCTAAATAGTATATTCATCTTCATAGATGTCACTTTTTGCTGAATAACTTGCATTTTTAAAAATGTTTTAAATATTCAAGTGTTCTAACTGTTGTAAATTCCATGTTAAAATTTCCTATAACATGTCTAATTGAACATAAAACTTTTGATTGTAGTTAAAATTCTAGCTTTTGTTATTTTGTTTCTCTATTGCTGTAGTTCCTGTTTTTTTTATGTCTGTAATTTTATGGATTTTAAAAATAGGTTGCTGTTGTTTAGTCCCTAAGTCATGTCCAGCTCTTTACAACCCCATGAACTATACCCCACCAGGCTCCTTTGTCCATGGGATTTCACAGGCAAGAATACTGGAGTGGTTCTTCTGCCTTCTCCAGGGGATATTCCCAACCCAAGGATTGAACCTGCACCTCATACATCCCCTGCATTGGAAGGTGGGTTCTTTACTACTGAGCTACCAGGGAAGCCTTAAAAAAAATATCTTTCACTAAATCAAGACAGAATATGGCATTCTCCTACACCCTTTCATCTTCTTTCTTCTTTTAATATTCAAACTTGTTAAATATCTATTTTAAAAAACAAAATTCATCACTGACTGTCACCATTGCATAAATAAATAGATATTTTAACATCAAATTACAAAGAAGTAACTTCACAATAATAAATAGTCACTTACAACTGAATAAATTTAACACCTTGAAAGATTTCCCACCTCTCTGATTTTTTTCCCTCATTTCACAGCACACTGGTTCATGGACCAAGAGTTGGCACCCACTAAATTAGAATATTCCCCATTTTAAAGCCCCAGGGGGAACAGTGATAAATAATTTGCCTGCCATTGCAGGAGACACAGAGACATGGGTTTAATTCCTGGATCTGGAAGCTCCTTTGGAGAAGGAAATGGCAACCCATTTCCGTATTCTTGACAGGAAAATTCCATGGACAGAGGACCCTGGCAGGCTATAGTCCATGGGTTCACAGAGTCTGACACAAATGAATGATTAAGCATAAGCCTGTTAAAAAGCAGAGATGTGGGTGAAGGGAGAACTTGACTGAAAATAAATGGAAGCCTAACAGCTTTGGTCAAGGTCATATCTGGAAGTCCTGGGCAACCACTGACGTGCTCTCTGACACTACAAATTAGGTTTATCTCTTCTAAAATTTTATATAAATGGAATCACACTGTATACTCTATAATTTGACTTCTGCACAGGATATTTTTGAGAGTCATCTGTGTTGCTGTTTGTATCATCACTGCGATGGTGATTGCAGCCATGAAATTAAAAGACGCTTACTCCTTGGAAGGAAAGTTATGACCAACCTAGACAGCTTATTAAAAAGCAGAGACATTACTTTATCAAAGGTCCATCTAGTCAAGGCTACGGTTTTTCCAGTGGTCATGTATGGATGTGAGAGTTGGACTATAAAGAAAGCTGAGTGTTGAAGAATTGATGCTTTTGAATTGTTGTGTTGGAGAAGACTTTTGAGAGTCCCTTGGACTGCAAGGAGATCCAACCAGTCCATTCTGTAGGAGATCAGTCCTGGGTGTTCATTGGTAGGACTGATGTTAAGTTGAAACTCCAATACTTTGGCCACCTGATATGAAGAGCTGACTCACTGGAAAAGATCCTGATGCTGGGAAAGATTGAGGGCAGGAGGAAAAGGGGATGACAGAGGATGAGATGGCTGGATGGCATCACGGACTCAATGGACATGAGTCTGAGTGAGTTCTGGGAGTTGGTGATGGACAGGGAGGCCTGGCGTGCTGTCGTTCATGGGGTTGCAAAGAGTCGGACACAACTGAGCGACTCAACTGACTGAGTGTACCACTGAATTAACATACCACAGCAATTATCAACTCAGCTCTTGACAAGCATTCAGATTTCTTCCACTCTGGAGGCTGTAACAAAGAAAGCTGCTGTGAGCATTTGTGTATAAGCCTTTCGCTTCAGTTGCCTTGGGTAAATACCTCAAAGTAGATTTTCTGGATTACATGGTAAGGATATATTTTATATTTTTTACGAGTCTGCCAGTTTTGTAGAGTGTAATACCATTTTACATAGCAACCAGTGAGCTATCCATGTCCACTACTGGATATTTTAGCCAGCAACTGAGACTGTAAATATTTTTGACTTAATATTAGTGGCTACTTCACTATGGTTTTAACTTGCATTTTCCTAAGGATGAATAACATGTTTTCATGTGGACAAATAATGCATGTTTTTACATGCCTATTGGCTATTTGTGTGTCTTCTGGAAAGGTTTTATTTAGATCTTTTGACTATATTTTTAACTGAATTGTTGGTCTTATTATTGAGTTTTAAGAGTTCTTTACAACTGGTTACAAATCTTTTATACAGTTCTTTTATCTGGTTACAAATATTTCTGAGATAGATGCATGGAGAGTATTTTTTTTTTCTAATCAGCGGTTTGAATGTTCAAATTCTTAATAGTATCTTTGGAAGAACAGACTTTTTACACTTTGATGATGTCCAATTTATCATTTTTTTATTTAACAGCTGAAGTTGTAAAAAATTATAAATTATAATTTACACACAAAACTAAGTTTCAGGTGTAAAATATAGATTCAATATTTCTATACAGCAGATATGATCACCACAATAAGTCTACTTACTATTGGTCTCCACACAAACTTATTACAGTATTATTGACTATATTCCTATGCTGTACAGGGTGGTTGGTATGAGAGCAGCCATTTGTAGTATGATACAGGACTCCCTTACATGGCTACTCCTAGCTGCAAGAGAAGTTGGTAGGGTGAATATTTTGCTTTGCCAGATTCTATATCATATAAAATTTGCTATCAAAAGAGTGAGGAAAGGGATAAATTCAGCTAAACAAAACACACGCCTTGAGTACTTCCTCCAAATATCTTATTTTAATATGCCTAGTTTATTTGGTGTCTCAATGAGCCCCTTCAATAAGCTCTTATATCTCTCGATTATTTATGGAAAAATTCAGGCATCCTTTCCTTTTATCCACTTTTTCTTCATCCTGGGTTTTTTTTTTAGAAAGATGATGAGGCATTTCTCTCCTTTATATCTCCTTTCTCTCATTTTTTCCCCCAGATCTTTCTTTTTTCTCGTATCTTCCAAGAGAGATGCCAAACTTGAAATTTGAATTTGCTATATCATCTTTCAGCTGTATTTGATCTAGGATTCAATCATGCATTGATTTCTTTATTTTAATAGCTACAGATTTTATACCCATTTTCTCTTAATGGTTCATCTTCGCAAATTCTTCATACTCTTTCTTTTTCTCGTAATCCTCAGTTATCTGTCTGAAAATAGTCTGTGTTTGCTCTGACTTATGAGTTCTGTGCTTTCGTGCATAGATTAATATCTTGTTTCCTTCTCAAGTTTTTTTTTTTTAATATTTATGTATGCATGTATTTGGCTGTGCTGGGTCTTAGTTGCAGTATAGGGGATCTAGTTCCTTGACTAGGGATTGAACCCAGGCCTCCTGCATTGGGAGCAGAGTCTTAACCACTGGGCAACCAGGGAAGTCCCCTTCTCATAGTTGTACCCTCCTCACCATTGTTCTCAAGAGTTTATAGACAAAGGGATTACCAGCATATTTTGCTTTACATGATGAAGGACAATGCCTAGACTCCACTTAATGATCTACAGGTGAAATGACAGCGTGAGGTGTGGAGCCGTGCCTGTCAGAGAGCCTCTTATATTACAGTCTTGGGTGATTCCTCATTTGCCAACTATTTCAGATGACAAAGTCTGAAGGCACTTTTAATACCTCTGCCCTGAAGCCTCTCATTTCTAAGAGTTTGTACCTGAGTCACAGTCACAGGTCCAAAGAATTGACAGATGGGAGAAAAGTCAGTTCCAAAGCCCATCCATCTCACCTCTATTTGTTATGATGGGCTCCCCACCTAACCTGGACTTCAGGACTGTTCTTCTGCCCCCCAGCATCTCGGAGTGCTATGGGTACTGACCTGTTCATGCCCTTCCAGAGTGGTGGGGTTAACTATGTTGTACCAGGAACAGTATAGAAAAGATGAGGGGCCATAAGCAGAAAGTTCTCTTACTCCCCATCTGTCTCCTATCTGTGATGTCTGTTTTTCTCCCATTCTAAATTAAGCATTTTTTTTTCACATTAGGACTGTAATAGGTTGAATTGTTTTTATTGTTTAGTTGCCAGATTGTGTCAGACTCTTTTTCGATCCCCTGGACTATAGCCCACCAGATTCCTCATTCCATGGGATTTCCCAGGCAAGAATACTGGCATGGGTTGCCATTTTCTTCTCCAGCTGATATTCCCAACCCAGGGATCCAGACCACACCTCCTGCACTGTACATGGATTCTTTACCACTGAGCCACCTGAGAAGCCCCAGTAGTTAAACAGTGTCCTTCAAAAGTTAATGCCCTCCCAGGACATTAGAAAGTAAAATTTGGGGAGAACTGAGTCTTTGCAGAGGATCCTAACTTAATCAGTAAGTTAACGTGATCATATTGGATAGGATGGGCCCTAATCCAATGACTGGTGTCTTTATAAAAAAAAGGACAGAGCCACACAGAATTCCAACAAGACAGAGGAAAAAAGGCTGTGTGAAGGCAAAAGTAGAGATCTGGTGTAGCTACAACAGAAAATGCCACGGATAGGGGTGCTATCAAGCCAGAAAGAGGTGAGAAAGAGTGCTCTCCTAGAGCCTGCAGGAGGAGCATGGTTCTGCCAATACTAGTTTCCAGAATCATGAGAGAGATCACTTTTGTTTTAAGTCACCAAGTTGATGGAAATTTGTTATGGAAGCCCTAGGAAACACATACAGTGGCCCAATCACTTTTTTGTTGTTAAAGTCTAAAATTCTTCAACTCTTCTCATATCTCTAGAGTTAGATGTGGAGGAGATTACCAGAAACTTGCATTGATTGAATAAACTATCCTCCACCCTGGTATATCAGTTAGCAGCAAGCTACTGAAACCTTAGTTTTCTCATGTAACATAAAGCATTACAGTTGGTGGTTCAGGGTTGGAAGTGAGGTTTCACAATGCTGCTAACAACTTAAATCTCCTCGCTGTCATTCTGTACTGTAATTCATAGCATGTGGCTTTTGTCACCTTGTCTACAGAATGTCTGCTTTACCTCTAGGCAATATCTGAGTTTAAGTAATAAGAGGTGTGAGGTGCAAAACACAAGAGGAATATGCGAGGTGAATTCATTCCTCTGGAAAGTAATTGCATTCCCAGACATTCCAACTAGTATACATCCACTCACAGCACATTAGGGAAAATATGCCACGTGGCCACCTCTAGCTACAACTAAGCCTAGGGAATTATGTATTATTAACTTGGTATATTTACTTCCTCTAGTAAAACAGAAAGGGAGAACAGATATTGAAGAAGCAACTTAACATTGTCTGCCACAGGTAAAAAGTTTGACAAAACTTCATTTTGGTGAGAAACTTTCCCTAAGAGAGCTAATTTGCAAAAGCAATGCAAATACAAAACCAAATTTCTAGAATATACTTATATAACAGACTGTCACTTGGTCTTCTTAGTGGGATGTACAGAGAACAAAGGCTTTATAGTGCAGTGGTCCTGGCTCCAATCTTTATTTCTCTAACTCAACTGCAGATATTGGTTTTTTCTCTTATCCTAGTTTCATTACCTATAAAAATGATGCTCAAGCTACCTCTTGAAATTGTGATATTTGTATAAGCATCTGCTACACAGAAGGAAGAGCTTCCCCAGTGGCTCAGAGGTAAAGAATCTGCTTGCAAAACAGGAGACACAGGAGGCATCGGTTCGATCCCTGGGCCAGGAAAATCCCTTGGAGAATGGAATGGGAACCTACTTCAATGTTCTTGCCTGGAGAATCCCATGGACAGAGGGGCCAAAGAGTCAGACAAGACTGAAGCAACTTCACATGCACACACACAGAAGGAAACCTACCAGTTTCTTTGTCTTCCACCTAATCAAAATCCTACCCAAGTCGAATACTATCTCTTCATGAAGACTTCCCCTATCATTTCAATCTCCACTTTCTCCTTCTACTTGAGAAATCTTGGATATTTGAGAACTAATTTTTACCAAATTAAAATATGTTACAACTTGCAAATATCTTAGAAATCTATTACACATCATATATTTTAATAACATGTGTGGTCACCAAAGACACCAAAGGCAAGTAAGAATGGAACTCTGCCCACCACACTGTAATTCAGTACTGATTATATTGTCTGTTCTCTGTAAAGACTGTTACTTCTTTTCCTTTGTGTCACCTCCACATCCAGAGCATGATTCATTCCTTTGTTCACTCACTAACTTATCCATCAGTTAGTTATTGATCATGTACATAAATCAGGCACCATTCTGGATTCCAGATATACAAAAACAAAGAACAAATGGAACAACTGTCACATTTTATACATACCCAATTATAGCACTAATTACATACTGAGCACATACTTACTCAAGAAATACTTTTTTGATTGACCTTTTAGAAACAATTGTATCTAGCAATAACTAAATAAGCAATGATTTATAATTTAGGTTTCAAACTGGAAAAACAACCAGTGATTTTGTTCCCAAATCATGCTACTTTTCTTTTCTTTTTTTCCAGGATAAGTTTTTTTCCCAGGAAACATCTTCAAGATTTAAGCAAATAACATGATTTGTACTTCTCAACCTATTTGCAAGAGATGTCCAGACATCTGAATCCCAGAAATGTGTATAAGTTGGGCTGAAGCTTGGGATCCTTGATGAATAATAAAAATATAAAAGTACTTTAAAAAGGCAAGAACATATAAAAGAGGTTCCATATCCTATATTATTATAAGAAATGTGCTGAAAGTGATTAATATTATTCACTAAAAATTAGTATAACCAAAAATGCTTTTAGGCACACTGACTTTTAATTATATTTGTTTTAGACAAATTTGGTTTGGTTAAATGAATCACTAGAAAAGTGACCCAGTAGAAACAATAAGAAGCTTCTTCACTGTAAGGATTTCCACTGAATTCCTGATATTTAGGAAACTGAAGTAGCAGGCAAACCAGGTATTTGTGTCCTGGATAAGTGAAAAGTATCTGGCAAGAAATCCGTGTGCTTTCTAAAATCAGTGTAATCCAATCGTCATCTCCCCACTCCCCTACTCCCATGCACTGATAGCAGAACAATCTGCTAAATCCTGAAGACCACAAAACCACTTTTTCTTTAAATCTGGAAGAGAGAGTGATATGGCAGAAAAATCCCAGAACTGAAAACATAGGTACTCGTACATCCATTGTGTAGTGTCTCTAGAGACTCTGATTCTATAATCTGGTGTTTAATGTCTTCACCTATAAAATGTGGCATGTGGCTCATGGTAGAATCTCAGTAACTGACCGCCACTACTGCCATCACCACCACCATCATCAACATCACCATGACCCACCACCAGTGAAGAAGACAGTAGAGTAGAAAGTAGAACCGTTTAGATTTAGTGGCTACATGGTTAAATATTATTATCTTGCACAGGTGAAGCGTATGAATGCATCGCTGTAGAAATGGATCCCCTTTACCTTAGGATAACTTGCTCTAGACACCTGTCTAACGTTCAGCTGGTTGAAATCCTCCATCCAAATCCCGCCCTTCACCTTACTTAAGGCCAGTGTTGGCTACCCCAGGGCCTGAGACCACTTCAGTGGCCTCCGCATCCCTCTGTTTCTGTCCTTTTCTCCCCACATCTCTCCCCTCACTTTCTCCTTCTACCTTAATTTGTCTTTCTTTAAGTTTCTTTCTTCTTCCCTACATCATTTAATGCAGGTTGGAAATGTCAGCTGAAACACAGCCAAGATCCCCTTCTCTGAAGTGATCATGATGATGACGATTGTGATAATAAGAGGAATTCACATTTTGAGCACATCAGACATGCTAGTCTCTTCCTTTATAAGGTTCTTTTTACAAGCTACCGTTAAGCACGTTTCAAACATGGTCATTTATTCCTTACAACAGCCCTATGAGATGACTATTGATAGGTTTCCTTTTTACAGATGGAAAAATGAGGCTCAAAGAAGTTAAGGTACTTACTCAAGATAAAAACTGTTATTAATTACTGAAACCAAAATTCTCTAGGTCCATAGAGATTGTCATACTGAATGAAATAAATCAGAGAAAGAGAGATGTATCATATGATATCACTTATATGTAGAATCTAAAAAGAAATGACACAAATTAACTTACTGACAAACAGAAACAGACTCAGACTTAGAGAATGAAATTCTTCCCCAGAGGGGAAGCTTGGAGGAAAGGGATAGTTAGTGAGTTTGGGATGGACTTGTACACACTGCTATATTTAAAACAGTTAAGCAACAAAGACCTCCGGTACAGCACAGGGAACTCTGTTCAACGTTATGTGGCAGCCTGGATGGGAGGGGAGTTTGAGGAGAATGGATATTATGTATATGTATGCCTGATTGCTTTTGTCTACCTGAAACTATCACAACATTGTTAATCAGATATACATCAATATAAAATAAAAAGTGCAAAAAAAAAAAAATCTCTAGGTCCAGATTCACACACTGGAAGGAATTTTGTGCCTTTTTTGGAGCACATAGTAGAGGAGTTTTGGAATGTGTTGGCTAGGGCTTCTGACATTACAGCATCCCACAGTGAAATACTGCAGCCTAAGCATTTTACCACTTTCTGAGCTAAATCTTCCTTGAATATAGCAGCAGCTGAACCTGCAGTTGCTCATAGGGAAGACTGGGACACAGATAGCTTGCAATATTTATTTTGTGTTCATATTATTTACCAAGAAGAACCATGCTCAGTTGTCTCAAAAGAAGATGGTAATGACAAGTTCTTATGCTCAGCATTTAATGAATAAATCCATAGTCTCTGTGAATCCCATTGTCTCAGAAGTGAGGGAAATAAAACTACCAAGGGCCTCATTGACTTCAGAATTATGGGAAGTCCCTGACTATATTACAGGCTATTTATCCAAATAAATTTCCAATCATTCCACAGTATGTCAATTCTAAGTGCCTATACACATGCTTCAGTTGCTCCTTGGGGGCCATTTTTCTCTATAGAACATGTTCCTGGAAAATACAGTACGTGACAAGGGAGCCCTGCCAAGCAGAAAACACACGATGGGGTTTGTGGGTGGGTAGTCATTCTTCAGGCATTCAGGAAATTCTGATCATACAGCCTGAGTCACTTAAAAATGACAGTCAATAATACAGGCCTGGGTGTAGGTGGGGGCCTGGATGGTAGAATTCCAAGT
>SJYC01126668.1:0-28245 GCA_006408675.1 Madoqua kirkii
ATTTTATGACAAAATACTATCTCATTTGGTTATATTTTGCCTTTCTTTGATTATTAATGAGATTAAATAGTTTTCATATATATATTGCTTATTCTTATGTTGTTTTTCTATTTGCTAATGATTTTCTCTGTTTTCTCATGTAAATTGATAGTGGTCACTTTTTAGGAAATTTTTAGCTGTTTTCATCACATTAAGAATTGACGCTTACTTCTTTGGAGAAACTAAAACCTGATTGGGGAATCAAAATATCATGTTTAAGAAACAAACATGCAAACAAAGCAAACACTGCTCATACCCAAGTTAATATTGTGAAAGTTAAAGACATAACATTAACTACATTAAACACAATATGGTAAATGCTGAGACAGTGCACTGGGCAAGGGAAGGGAAGGCCTGAATCTTCCGCTACAGTGGATCATGGTGAGACTGGTAGCCAGGCAACCAGGTTCCTTCATGTACCTGGTGTATTAGCATTAAGCAAGCCAGTAAAGGTGTCTGGAACTCTGTTTTCTCATTTCTAACACAAAAGTAGACAAAACCATACCTCTCTTTTCTGCAGTTCTATGTAGCTATATTTGGAAGAGTTGACAAAAATATGGAAGAAAGGGGTATAGCATTAAGAATTGGAGGAATTAGAATAATCATAGATGTTAAGCCTCTACACTTCAGTATCTTTGGTACTTAATAGTGTTTCCTAATATGTGTTCCATAGGGCATAACATTTAACACAAAATGTTAAAGAATGATATGAAGTACAAGAGTCCTGTGGTCATGTAAGTCTAGAAATTAAATGCATTTTTGCATTGAATGACTTTTCAGATTCTTTAATATGCTTATGTGCATGCAGAACCTGTAAGAAGGAGACAGAGTTTCTGACATTTGTCAAGTTTATATGACCAGAGAATCCTTTTTTGAAGTATATGTTAGGACTAGGATCCAACAGAACATATTTAAGAAAACAGGCATAAACAAATGTCATATGGCATTCAACAGATATCTGTCAAGTGGACAGATAGCTCTTAAGCTTATCTAAACTTTCACCTAGCCCTACTCATGTGGTCATGTCCCCTTCATGGGCCTTGCAAGACACAGTGTCACTGAGCAGATCACCCAACCATCTTTATGGCAAAACCTCTGTGCTAAGTGGGATAGGGAGCATCATTTTCTGCTGAGATGTTGAGAACTTCCAAAATCGAGCCACTTTTTCCACCCTCACAATTCTTTCTTTAGAATTATGTTGAATCTAAAATAGTCTTCTTCCAGTAACAAGATAAAAGTTACCACACTGCATCATTATTTCTTGATGGTTGAAACTCAAGGATCAGAAAATATGATTTAAATAAAACAATTTCATTCAAACACATTTATTTAGTACCAGTTACTTGCTAGTTATTATGCTTTGCTTCAAAATAAGACATTAACAGTCTTGATTTCAGTTCTCAGGAGATTGGGTCACAGTTTATTGGTGTATATGAGGAAGGGAGCAAAGAATAAATGGACAGTTTTGCACAAGATTATAAGAGCTATAGTTGAGGAATGGAAAGGTTGTTTTGGAAACCCAAAATAAAAAGTCATCTCACCTAGATCACAGATGCTTATGAAAGCCTCCTGGAGACAGAAAGATGGATGAGTAGATTACCAAATAAACAACATAAGGGGAGGCATTCCATATAGAAAGACAGCATGTCAATCAGACAGAAATAAGGAAGAGCTTATGATACAGCAAAGAGTTAAGTGTTAGCTGAACCTAGTTTTTTGCCAAGGTGTATGTAGTAGGAAATGAAACTAGGAGAGAAGCAAGACCTGATTATAAAGGACTAAATGCAGAAGATAAAGATTTAAGCTTTCCATTAAAAATAATGAAATAAGGCCATTTGCAGCAACATGGATGAACCTAGAGAGTGTCACACTGAGTGAAGTAAGTCAGTTAGACAGGAGAAGGAGATCTATCATATGACATCCCTTATCCATGAAATCTAAAAAGAAATTATATAAATGAACTTTCTTACAAAACAGAAAGAGACTCACAGACTTAGAAAATGAACTCATGGCTATCAAAGGGAAGGGATAGTTAGGGGCTTTGGGAAGGTCATGTACACATTGCTATATTTAAAATGGGTAACAACAAAGACCTATTGTATAGTCATCTGCTCAATGTTATATGTCAGCCTGGATGGGAGGGGGATTAGGGGGAGAATGAATACATGTGTATGTATGGCTGAGTCCCTTCACTGTTCACCTGAAATTATCACAACATTGTTAATTGGTTATGCCCCAGTACAGAATAGTTTTGGTGTTAAAAAAATAATTAAATTAAAAAAAAAAGATTTGGGCTTTTTTTTTTTTTTGAGATTATGGGAGAATTATTGAAGAGTTTTAAGTGAATGAGTCATGGGAACAGATTTGAGCTTTATTTTAAAAATACTAACTTTGGCAGTGATAGAGGATTTGATTGGAAGTTTGGATGAAGAACCCCCAAGACAGAAGCTGTTTATTCCAAATTTAGTTAAGAAATAATTAGAGCCTGAGCAAGGCGGTGCCATGAACTGCAAATCATTACTAAGACTAAGCCTTCCTTTTAAATGAACTTTTCCAGAAGGATGATGTTAATAAGAATTACTGGGCAAAACTTTAATAGACATGTTAATTCCTCAAAATTGCCACTGATCAAAATTAACAAAGTGTGATAAGTCAGTCCATTTCAGTTATATACTCAACGAATTTTTTTTTAAGATAACCACAGCTGAGATTATCAGGAGTAGTATTTTTAACAGTCATATTTTGGGGGCATTTTCACAGTACATAAGGTACTAATTTGATTGCTATTTAAACACTGACTACTGTGAAGTTCTTCCAGTCAAGATCATTGTATCTGATTCAGGAAGAAACTGAGTTAAGAAGAAAGATGAATATAGTGGGAAGAATCCGAGTATTCTTCAAACCCAGGGTCCAGAGGCCACTGAAATTTTAAGGGAAACAAAATCTGAGCTTATCTCTTATTAGCAAACATGGTTCCTAAGAGGTCTTGGTGAGAGAAAACTCTTTCTCCTTCTAGATATTGAAGCAGAGCCACATACTGTGAAGTTCTTCCAGTCAAGATCATTGTATCTGATTCAGGAAGAAACTGAGTTAAGAAGAAAGATGAATATAGTGGGAAGAATCCGAGTATTCTTCAAACCCAGGGTCCAGAGGCCACTGAAATTTTAAGGGAAACAAAATCTGAGCTTATCTCTTATTAGCAAACATGGTTCCTAAGAGGTCTTGGTGAGAGAAAACTCTTTCTCCTTCTAGATATTGAAGCAGAGCCACATTCTTTCAGGGTCAGAGGCTCAAATATCTGAGCTATGATTAGTTGCCTCTGGCCTAAAGAGTCATTGGTTTGGAGTTGACAGAAATCTTCCCTGAATTCTCCACCTTCTTGCCTGCCTTCCTGACCAAGGTTTTTTTCTTAGACTATGCCGTGTTGCTGTTCAGTTGCTCAGTCGTGTCCGACTCTTTGCGATCCCACAGGCTGCAGTACGTCAGACTTTCCTGTCCTTCACTATCTCCTGGAGATTGCTCAAATTCATGTTCATTGAGTCAGTGATACCATCCAACCTTCTTATCTTCTGTGGTTCCTTTCTCCTCCTGCCCTCAATCTTTCCCATACAGACTATGCCTATACAGAGATTATTCTGATGGTGCTGCTGCTAAGTCGCTTTAGTCGTGTCCGACTCTGTGCTACCCCATAGACGGCAGCCCACCAGGCTCCCGTCCCTGAGATTCTCCAGGCAAGAACACTGGAGTGGGTTGCCATTTCCTTCTCCAATGCGTGAAAACGAAGACACTCAGTTGTGTCCGACTCTTCATGGCCACGTGGAGTGCAGCCTACCAGGCTCCTCCATCCATGGGATTTTCCAGGCAAGAGTACTGGAGTGGGGTGCCATTGCCTTCTCCAATTCTGATGCTAGCTTCTCAATAAGGTTATTTAGAGTCCCAAATTTTCTCAGTAATAATAAGCAGTTTATGTAATTTAATTCACTAAAACTTATGAAATAGGTACTCTTATTATCCTCATTTTACAGATGAGAAAACTGAGGTCCAAAGAAGCTAGTTAAATTAATTTTCCAGGCAAGAGTACTGGAGTGGGGTGCCATTGCCTTCTCCAATTCTGATGCTAGCTTCTCAATAAGGTTATTTAGAGTCCCAAATTTTCTCAGTAATAATAAGCAGTTTATGTAATTTAATTCACTAAAACTTATGAAATAGGTACTCTTATTATCCTCATTTTACAGATGAGAAAACTGAGGTCCAAAGAAGCTAGTTAAATTGCTTGAGGATTCACACTTAATAAACAGTAAAACCTGGGTGTGAGCCCAACAAGTCCGGGTCCTGAGCCTGTGAGCTTAAACATGGGTTCTCCACCCACTAAGCACTGTGTTCTGCCATGGAGAGAGAGGCTGGTCCATTTCAAATGGTCTATAACTATCAGTTAAAATTTTCAGTTCAACTGATAATTTAAAAACAGGAATCTGCCAAGATGAATTGTAAAATACTATTTCAGAAGTGGTCATTTTCAACTTCTCAGAATATTCATAGCCCAGATGGTCTCAGGTGCCCAACAAATTATGGAGAGACCTTTACTGAGAACTCAGAGCACTGACCTTCCCAGGGGCACCAGTCTTCAAGAAAGGGAGCAATGCTTGTCTTTGTAAGGAGATCTTGAATCCAGATATACATGAGCTTTTATTCTAAATAGAACAATTGCATAATGTTCTAAGACACCCAATTAGTCCATTGAGTTAAGCGTTAAGAGAACAGCTATTTATTGATTGCCACCAGATGAAAGTCTGTTTGCTTTTACATTTTTTTCCAAGCGTGTTACAGCAATAAAGCCGCAAAATCAGAACTCAGAAAAGAATTTTGAGTTTGAAAAGTATTGAAGAAAGGATTTTCAGGGTCAAGGAAAGGAAGAAAGGCTTAAATGTACACAGAAGAGTGTTTCGCAGGACTTTTTGGTGAGAAACATTTATCCATCTGTCTCTCTCCCTCACACACGCAGACACACACACTTCTAGCAGTACAATAACTCACTTGCCTGTCACCCACGAGGACAACTGAACTCTTCCACTCCAGCTTATTATATAGAACATGTCTAAAAGACAACCATAAATATAAAACCTTGTACAACATGTTAGTTCAGTGACTACTGAATGTTTACTTCAGGATTTGAATAAGACTTGAAATCTGTGAAAAATAAAAATACTGTGGTAATATGAATGCTGGTATATGGTATATTTTTTTAAAAAAGAACAGTTTCTTTTGATGAACCATTTCTAGCATATACATACCTTACATGGAAAGGAACTATTTGCTCAGAAAGTGGTAATTTCCATTTTAAATGCATCTGAGATTTCAACTATTTTTAGTGGTATAAAATTTTTACAACCTTTGACTCGGTACCTCCTACTAAACGCATCCTTTCAAAAGCATGAAATGTTGAAGGTCTATCTATATTATTCAAACCAGCAATTAGAACCAGATGTTACTGCACTTTATATTTAGACACTACATTTCAATATCTAAAAAAGAAAGAATGCTCATGAAGGACAGAGAGAATAATTTATAAATGCAATTAAAGCATATTGTTTAGATTCCTTCTCACTAATTTACCTGATTGCAAAGTAAAATTAAATGAATTCATATTTAAATGCAAAATTGGGCCAATGAGTAATGAAATTTTTTAAACTGTGTGTATAGGAAAAGAAAATACCAGATATACTATTGTGTCAGATATATTTCTTTATCAATTTTACACATTTACTATAAAGGTATAAGGTAATTTAAAATAAAGTACATCTTTAAAGTACTTTAAAATGAAGTACAGGCATCTTCTTCATGATGCAGTCAAATTATGGTCATATAATGTCTAAATTTACATTAACTTTAAAGAAAATGTATGGGCTGGTTAGAAAAGAGGAACTTGAAACTAACTGTATGCTCTATATCATAGCAAAGCTTTTCATAAGAATCTATAAATATTGCAGATATCACATGCCTTCCCTGAAGTTTGGAATGTTCTTTATTTGGGGAAATAATAGAATGAGGATCATATGTCCCCTTCAACACTATTTGTAAAAGTGTGTCATACATATGGAGCATAAACTTAGGCAGAGCCAACAAAATAGAACTTCTTCAAGTTTGACTGACCCAGGATGCTAAGCACATTTTCCCTCAATTATATATAATCCAATAAGTACTCCTTTTAATATTGCATTTGCTTTTGGTGGATTTTTTCCCAAGCATGGTCTCTGTTTGGGTAATATTAAACAGATTGATCTTTTCTGAGCATATGTCAGAGGCTTGTGGTAGCCTGCCATTTATGTCAGTAGCAGAGGAGCCCATAACAGGTTAACAGCCTGATGCTATGAAAGATGCACAAGACTGAAAACTGAAAGCAGAGACCATGTGAGAAATTGCTGAACTAGTGAGTGATGAATGGCTTTTGAGTCCCGGGGCTCCATGCCAACAGGCACTATTGTATCTAGATGTCACCGGAACACAAAGTTAATAACTGTCTTTAATCTCTAATTGTTTTGCTCGTAATTCAAGGGTTAATGAAAGCTGCAATGTTCTTAAAGTCACTTTTCAGGTTATTATGCTAAATTTAAAAGTAAATAGAAATAGCTCATTCATTGGTTAAAAAAATGCTAATTAAGCGCCCACTTGTGCCAGACATTACTTATATGTGTTGAGCATTTGCACTCACTAGTATCAGCTTAATCTGTAATCTCAAAATCGTGAAAATAATTGTGGCTCAAATAACAAAAAAATATTTATTGTTTATATAGTGCTATCCATGTGCCAGACACTGTTCTAACCATTTTATATACACTATCTCATTGATTTCTTACAGCAACCTCATGGGTGAAGTTTATCACTAGCCCATTTGATAAATGAGGATAGGGAGGCACAATTCATTAATTTGCTCAAAGTCACATAGCTAGTGAGAAATAGACCCAAGACTCAATCAAATCCAATCTGGTCTCTGAGCCTTCATTCTTTACCATGATGCTAAATTTCCCTTAACCAAATTAGAGTGTGGTCTGTTCCAGCTATGCAGTCTGGGCTGGGTTGTTATGTAAATACACAATTGCCAAGGCCAAAGATTTCTTTATCATATTGTTCTGCTCTCTTCTACATACAGCTTCTAATCATATTCTAAAATGGATGCTTTAACACCAACCACTCCAGTCAAGCCAGAAGATAGGAGAGAAAAAACAAACAAACAAAGGAGTCAATTAAACTCTCTTCTTTAAGGACTCTTTCCAGAAGTTTCACAAGATACTTAGGATATATGTCACTGGTCAGAACTTAGTCACCTGATCATAATGGAGTCAGAAATGTGTAGATTATTCTAGGTAACCCATGCTCACCTGTACTTAAGAATCTAAATACTGAAGAAATAGGGAAGAGCAGCATTCTTCATCAAAATATTCAAAAACAAGCTCTGAAACAATTGCATCTTTCAGAATATTCCTTCTGTTACCCTAATATTTCTTTCTTTCTAAGTCAATCTTTTTGAATCCAGATGCTCTGGATTTAATCCATTGGTCGACCTGGGTTCTTCTGGCTCCTCCTCATGTGATATCTGAGAAGCAGACAGCACCTGTCTCTAAGTTGTATGGGTAAATGGAAATTAGCAACAGTCCCCAAGCTGAAGATCACCAGTATTTTTCTCCACTCTTTGGTAAAAACAAACAAACAAACAAACAAAAAACCTGATAAAATTATTTCCATCAAGATAACATACTTCCATCAAATTTGGGAAAATGGTTTGTTTGTTGACTAATACCATCTATGTGCACATTTTTATGCCTATGATATTACAAAAACTAAAATAAGAGTAACAGAGCCATTGATTAAGAATTAAGAAAAGAATATACCTATCAGATTCATGATAAAAATATCTAGGTACCTTACAGTACAGTAAAAATGCTAATGATTTGGAATGTTACAGAGTTTAAGACCCTCCTTCCTCTAAAAATATATCCTCATCAGTGGTCTGGAGTGCCTCTTCATTTCAGATCTCAACAGGAAGACATTCACTAGTAGACATGATTTCCCTCTTCTTCCTCTCTATTTTCTAAAAGTCTTTAGATCACGTTCAAGTTGAAATGTAATGAACAGGAGTTACTGATACCACAAAATAGGATGCCACCTCTCATAATTCCAAGTCAGTGGAAATAGTTTAGAGTAATAACAGGAAGCAATGCTCCCCCTTCTTCCCAAGAACATTAAGAAAAGAGTTAACCTCCACGGATCCTGGAAATATGTGGATTAACTTGGAACCATAAATACTGTTGAGATGACGCTAACCTGAATTATGTGTATGAAATGGACCAGTTTGGTTTCTGGTAGTCCGCATTCGATTTTCGGACCCTTCCATGCTCCTGCTGTCCTCCACTTCCTTAATTTCTCCCAAGCTCTTATGCATTCTCACTCCCACTGTGCAGAAAGCACCAGAAGCCACCAATACCTACGCCCTAGTGTCAAGTACTGACAAGAGTAAAACCTTTATAAAAGACGTTTTCAAAGGGAAAAATCCAAGTGGATAGGTATTTCAAAGAAAATTTTTAGAGTTCTAGAACTTACAAATAGAAGGTGTTTTGAATGACTGTATACTCCTAGTATCATCTTCAAATTGCTTCATGACCTCGGTACTCCACACATGGCTTCTAAGAGAATCACTTGGAAGCTTTTCAACTGTGATTCTCTGGCTCACCAAATCAAAATCCTTAACAGTAAAACCCAGAAATCTGTATTTTTAAGAATTTTTCAGCCATTTAAAACCTATAAACTATTTTTGAGTGACTCTGCTTTAAAGCCAGATTTGGAAACCACTAACATGAGCTAGCATATAGCCTGTGAAAAATAAGGTGTCTTTGCTTATAGAATGACTAGATTTGATGGAAGGTTTTTTCCTCCCATTTTTGGCTGTTCCTTGGGACTTGCAGGATCTTAGATCACTGACCAGGGATTGAACCCACGGACTCAGAAGTGAAAGCGTGGAGTTCTAACCACTGGACTGCCATGGAATTCACTACATTTGAGGGAAGACTAAATATTCTCTGAATCTATAAAAGAACATAACACTCAATTTTGTCATATGCAACTCTAGGTACTGTCTGTTATTAATTATCCAAAGAACAAGAATATTAAAATGAATAGAATTCCTTTGTTTGGTACCATTTAATGATAATTGAGGTTTACGATAATAACCTTGAGGTACTACAAGTTACTTAAGTATTTCTGACATTACTAAAAGAAGATTAAACTCATTCAGCATTATTTTATGTAGTTCTAAATATATTCCAGTTTTTGGACACTGGTTGGACTGCAGGGAGATCCAACCAGTCCATCCTAAAGGAAATCAGTACTGAATATTCATTGGAAGGACTGTTACTTTGCCAACAAAGTTCTGTCTAGTTAAAGTTATGGTTTTTCCAGTAGTCATGCAGGGATGTGAGAGTTGGACTATAAAAAAAGCTGAGCATTGAAGAATTGATGCTTTTGAACTGTGATGTTGGAGAAGACTCTTGAGAGTCCCTTGGACTGTGAGGAGATCCAACCAGTCCATCTTAAAGGAGATCAGTCCTGAGTGTTCACTGAAAGGACTGATGTTGAAACTGAAACTCCAATACTTTGGCCACTTGATGCGAAAAACTTACTCATTTGAAAAGATCCTGATGCTGGCAAAGATTGAAGGTGGTAGGAGAAGGGAATGACAGAGGATGAGATGGTTGGATGGCATCACCAATGCAATGGACAGGAGTTTGAGTAGGTTCTGGGAGTTGGTGGTGGACAGGGAAGCTTGGCGTGCTGCAGTCCAAGGTTGCAAAGACTCAGATACAACTGAGCAACTGAACTGAACTGATTTTACATGGAAAAGGCAATGGCACCCCACTCCAGTACTCTTGCCTGGGAAATCCCATGGACGGAGGAGCCTGGTAGGCTGCAGTCCACGAGGTCACTAAGAATCGGACATTACTGAGTGACTTCCCTTTCACTTTTCACTTTCATGCATTGGAGAAGGAAATGGCAACCCACTCCAGTGTTCTTGCCTGGAGAATCCCAGGGATGGGAGCCTGGTGGGCAGCCATCTCTGGGGACATGACTGAAGCAACTTAGCAGCATGGTGACTTTGGGGCTTCCCAGGTGGAGCTAGTGGTGAGGAATCTGCCTGTCAGTGCAGGAGACGTAAGAGATGTGGGTTTGATCCCAGGATTAGGAAGATCCCTGGATCAGGAAATGGCAACCCACTCCAGTATTCTTGCCTAGAGAATCCCATGGAAGAGGAGCCTGGCAGGCTACAGTCCATAGGGTCACAAAGAGTAGGGCACAACTGAGCACACATATACATGGTGATTTTATTACTCACCAGTTGTGTCAACTTGAACAAACTATTTAACCTCTCTGAGTCTGATTCCTATCTGAAAAATATGAATACACACTCTTTCTTGGGGTGAAATTTCAGATACAATGTTTGCAAGGCACTTGATATGCAGTTAACATTTAATGCCTGGCAAAGATAAAATCCCGTGGACTGAAGAGCCTGGTGTCCGTGGAGTCACAAAGAGTCAGACATGACTGAGCAACTAAACAACAAGAACAAAACATGACTATTTAGGGGAGTCATAAAAGAGAAACCCAGAAGCTGCTGGACACACTGCAGAGACTTAAATTTGGGGTTATCACTTGAACTTTTTAAAATACCAAGTCCCCTAGTCACCACCAGAACTCTGAAGCAGGAGATAGGATGGGGCCCAAGAACATTTAACACATATTTTTGGTGTTACTGATGGAGGTTGTCAGCAAACCCTCACATGGAGATTCTCATCCTTTAGGATTATAGTCACAGTGGTTAGAAGGTTGCTGTATAGAAGTTTCCATGCTCTTGCTTGTGAACATTCCCTATTTTGAAAAAAAGTCTTTCTACCACTCCTCCATCACCTCATTCCCCTGGTAATTAAGCACTACTTCATTTTCTATGCTTAGTCAGAACATTATGAAAAGTTAGCTTGACAAAGAGCAGTTTGTCCCTTCTATTTTAAACCAATATTTACAAATCTGTTGTATTTTGGAACACAGCTGTCCTTGTGTGCATCTTAAATGGTTTTGAGAGACCAAATACTGAAACCACTTCATAGGATCCTCAGTTTCTTCACTTTCTTCCATAAAGTCTGTATCTTCTACTTGTAAAGGCATGCTAGAATATGAATCAGCAGGCACTGCTGAGTCTGTAAGATGGAAGAGAAGGGAGGATGGCATAAAAAGATTAGGAACCATGAAATTTATAAATCCAGTTACAAGGTTTGAAACACAATGGTAAATATCATCTCTGAAGTCTCAGGCTACATTTTCTATCCCATGAAAGGGGCAATCAAGAGTGTGGTTGAAGAGAAAACTTCCTCATCTTGCAAATCAAGAAAGCAAGAGCAGCTGATATAAAAGGATCAGAGGAAAGTTCCATTCTGCAAAGGTGGAGCTAGTGGTGAGGAATCTGCCTGTCAGTGCAGGAGACGTAAGAGATGTGGGTTTGATCCCAGGATTAGGAAGATCCCTGGATCAGGAAATGGCAACCCACTCCAGTATTCTTGCCTAGAGAATCCCATGGAAGAGGAGCCTGGCAGGCTACAGTCCATAGGGTCACAAAGAGTAGGGCACAACTGAGCACACATATACTGGTGATTTTATTACTCACCAGTTGTGTCAACTTGAACAAACTATTTAACCTCTCTGAGTCTGATTCCTATCTGAAAAATATGAATACACACTCTTTCTTGGGGTGAAATTTCAGATACAATGTTTGCAAGGCACTTGATATGCAGTTAACATTTAATGCCTGGCAAAGATAAAATCCCGTGGACTGAAGAGCCTGGTGTCCGTGGAGTCACAAAGAGTCAGACATGACTGAGCAACTAAACAACAAGAACAAAACATGACTATTTAGGGGAGTCATAAAAGAGAAACCCAGAAGCTGCTGGACACACTGCAGAGACTTAAATTTGGGGTTATCACTTGAACTTTTTAAAATACCAAGTCCCCTAGTCACCACCAGAACTCTGAAGCAGGAGATAGGATGGGGCCCAAGAACATTTAACACATATTTTTGGTGTTACTGATGGAGGTTGTCAGCAAACCCTCACATGGAGATTCTCATCCTTTAGGATTATAGTCACAGTGGTTAGAAGGTTGCTGTATAGAAGTTTCCATGCTCTTGCTTGTGAACATTCCCTATTTTGAAAAAAAGTCTTTCTACCACTCCTCCATCACCTCATTCCCCTGGTAATTAAGCACTACTTCATTTTCTATGCTTAGTCAGAACATTATGAAAAGTTAGCTTGACAAAGAGCAGTTTGTCCCTTCTATTTTAAACCAATATTTACAAATCTGTTGTATTTTGGAACACAGCTGTCCTTGTGTGCATCTTAAATGGTTTTGAGAGACCAAATACTGAAACCACTTCATAGGATCCTCAGTTTCTTCACTTTCTTCCATAAAGTCTGTATCTTCTACTTGTAAAGGCATGCTAGAATATGAATCAGCAGGCACTGCTGAGTCTGTAAGATGGAAGAGAAGGGAGGATGGCATAAAAAGATTAGGAACCATGAAATTTATAAATCCAGTTACAAGGTTTGAAACACAATGGTAAATATCATCTCTGAAGTCTCAGGCTACATTTTCTATCCCATGAAAGGGGCAATAAGAGTGTGGTTGAAGAGAAAACTTCCTCATCTTGCAAATCAAGAAAGCAAGAGCAGCTGATATAAAAGGATCAGAGGAAAGTTCCATTCTGCATGGAAGAAACACCTTTCTAAGAAGGAAGCAGCTTGCAGTTTTTTCTGCACCTCATACGAAGGACTGGCCTCCCATATATGCAAGATATGAAGAGCAATGTGGAGGTAATTATGAAGCTTCTAAACATTTACAAATAGCTATCTACAGTAAATAATCAGAACTCTTGATTTACCCCCCGAACTTTTTCCCCACACTTTGGTCCTTCCAAAATCAGTAAATGATAATATTACCTTCCAGCAGCTCAGTTCAGAAGCCTCTTTCACCCTTGCTTCCTACTATCCTCTCACAGTCCATATCCAATATATCAGCAAACCCTCCCTGCAGGCTCAAACTTGGAAACATAATCAGAACCAGGCCATGTTACACTCAGTTAACTGCTAAGTCACACTAGCCAAGTCACCATCCTTCTTCACCTGGTTTACAGCAAAAGCTGCTTACCTGATCTGCCAGGATTCTCAGCTCCCTATAGTTTATCATCCAAACAGCACACAAAACAATGGTTTTCTGGAGTTTTCTGCTCCCACTCTATGCTTCAGCCATCCCTGTTTGTACCTCAAAGAATGTCTCTCTCCACACTCTTGCATGGTAGACAGAGGGTTTTTTTAACGTGAAGGCAGGGGTTTGGGAGGTTCACTGTTGTCCTGGTCCAGCTTCGGTCTTAAGTAGGTCCTGTGTCACTGGGTCTTGGTGGTAGGGCTTAGTGATACTGTTTCTCACCTCTAGCAGCTAAATCCTGCGCTGTGTCTTAGGCAATCCTTCCATAGGACAGTATTTCCTTCCCTCCTCCAGCAGAAGGGGATCTCTAACGCCCTTGGCTCAGCAAAGCTTCCTGTCCTTCCCCAGGGACAGGCAATTTTTTTACCTTCCTCCAGGTGACAGTGGGTCTTCCCTCAGGCTCCAGGACAACAAAGTTTGGGGCCTTACCCCCGTGGACTCAAGCTTTTGTTGAGGAGACAAAGGTCTCATCCAGGATTCAACCGTTTCCTGGGGGTCTTGTCCAGATCTCTTTCTTCCAATTTTTCTCTAGAGTGTCCTGTGGAGAGTCATGGAGAAGAGTCTACAAGCGAGGACCAACACCACTGTGTCTGCAGCTGTGAGGGGTCTATTTAGTAAATTCCTTAAATTTTTACCTGAATGCTTCTTACTCACTTGTGTGGCAGCCCTAATTCTGCCCACACTTTGCCACGGTAGGCCAATGCTAACTTTTCAGCTTCCTGGAGGCACTTGTATTTTCTTAGATTTTAGACAAATTAGCTGCTCTGTGAACTCAGCACTCTGATGGCATCAGAAAAGTTAAGCTCTTCTAGTCTACCTGGCTTTTTCTTTTATTAAGCTACGGATATTCTTTTTGCCTCATAACTGGATTTTTTCAATAGTCTTACTAATTAGTTTCCCTGTCATCCTCCTCTCTCCCATCTCAAGTCTATTTTTTTCCAGTGCCTGTTTCATTGTGTCCTCCTCCAAAATAGTCAAAGGTTCTGTATTTCATAACCAGTCAATTCTTATGCTATAAATTGACAATGCAGAGAATCACACTTTTCAGTGCTAGGAAGGACTTTCAGAGCTGTTCAGAGTCTAATTCCAATTACCTTTACAACCTTCTTTCTTTTCACCCTTCAAACCAAATCCCTTCTCCTTTAGGCACAATTCCTCAATGTTTCTACTCACAAACATTCACTGATTATTATGCATCACATTGGGTACTTTTTTTAAAGCTTTGTATTTTGTATTGGGGTATAGCTGATTAACAAAGTTGTGAAATGTTCAGATGGATAGCAAAGGGACTCAGCCATATGTATACATGTATTCATTCTCCCCTGAACTCCCCTCCCATCCAGGCAGACACATAATATTGATCAGGGTTCCCTATGCTATATAGTAGGCCTTTATTGGTTATCCATTTTAAATACAGCAGTGTAAACATGTCCATCCCAAACTCCCTAACTAGTACTTGGGTACTTCAGATTCAGAAATCAAATACAAATGCTTCTCTCATGAAGCTATGGGTGAATGTACATTTTGCTCATTTATTTTCATTACTGCTCATTCTGTGCCATCTGGCAATGGTCTTCCATATTCACATCTCTGTAACCTGTCCTCCATACAAACCTTAGACCAAGCATCATGATCTCCATGATGTTTTCTTTAACCACTATAGTCTTACCCTTTATTCTTCCCTGTGTGTTTTACAGTACTATGCTTTACTGAGTTTTACAGTACTTCATTTATATCTCCTTATATCTCTAATTAAATTATAAGGATTATGAAAGACTAGACCAACCTTAGCAAAACTTTTTATCATACCACAGTAGTATCTGACATTTGACATGCTTGATGCATACTTATTAAATGAGAATAAATAGCAGTTATTAAAAGTATGGACTGGAGTCAGACAAACTTGAGTTTAAATTCTGACTTTGTCATTGTGTAATGTGAGGCAATGTGTGGTGTGAGGCTTTGTAACCATAGCCTTATTTTCTTCATTTAAACAATGAAGAATATAGGGTTGCTATAAGGATAAATGATATGTTGTATATAATGTGCCTCACATGTCAAAAGTATACAGTAAATAAAATCTACCATATTAGTTCTAAATTTTGTTGTTATTATTGTTCAATCATAAAGTTGTGTCAGACTCTTTCCAACCCCATGGACTGCAGCATACAAGGCTCTTCTGTCCTCCACTATCTCCTGAAGTTTGCTCAAATTCATGTCCATTGAGTTTGTGATGCTATCTAACCATCTCATCCTCTCCTGTACCTTTATCCTTTTGTCTTAATCTTTTCCAGCATCAGGGTCTTTTCCAATCAGTTGGCTCTTTCCATCAGAGGGCTAAAGTACTGGAGCTTCAGCCTCAGCATCAGTCCTTCCCATGAATATTCAGGGTTGATTTCCTGAATATTCAGGTTGATCACTGGTTTGATCTTGCAGTCCAAGGGACTCTCAAGAGTCTTCTCCAGCACCACAATTTGAAAGCATAAGTTATTTGGCACTCAGCCTTCTTTATGGTCCAACTTTCACATCCGTACATGACTACTGGAAAAACCAAAGCTGTAACTATACAGACCTGTCAGCAAAGTGACGTCTTTGCTTTTTCATATGCTAAACTTGTCATAGCTTTCCTTCTAAGGAGCAAGTGTCTTGTAATTCATGGCTGCAGTCATCATCCACAGTGATTTTGGATCCCAAGAAAATAAAATCTGACACTGCTTCCACTTTTTCCTCTTCTATTTGCCTTCAAGTGATGGGACAAGATGCCATAATCTTTGTTTTTTGAATGTTGAGGTTTAAGACAGCTTTTTAATTCTGTTTCATCATCATCAAGAGGTTCTTTAGTGCCTCTTCAATTTCTGCCATTAGAGTGGTATCATCTGCAAATCTGAGATTGCTGATATTCATCCTAGTAACCTTAATTCCAATTGGAAGAAAAGTTATGACCAACCTAGATCGCATATTCAAAAGCAGAAATATTACTTTGCCGACTATGGTCTATCTAGTCAAGGCTATAGTTTTTCCTGTGGTCATGTATGGATGTGACAGTTGGACTGTAAAGGCTAAGTGCCAAAGAATCAATGCTTTTGAACTGTGGTGTTGGAGAAGACTCTTGAGAGTCCCTTGGACTGCAAGGAGCTCCAACCAGTCCATTCTAAAGGAGATCAGCCCTGGGATTTCTTTGGAAGGAATGATGCTAAAGCTGAAACTCCAGTACTTTGGCCACCTCATGTGAAGAGTGACTCATTGGAAAAGACTTTGATGCTGGGAGGGATTGGGGACAGGAGGAGAAGGGGACGACAGAGGATGAGATGGCTGGATGGCATCACTGAATTGATGGAAGTGAGTCTGAGTGAACTCCGGGAGTTGGTGATAGACAGGGAGGCCTGGTGTGCTGTGATTCATGGAGTTGCAAAGAGTTGGACACAACTGAGCGACTGAACTGAACTGAACCGTAATTCCAGGTTGTGATTCATATAGTCCAGCATTTCACAGATGTACTCTGCATAGAAGTTACATAAACATGGTGACAATATGCAGCTTGTCTTACTCTGCTGGGATCCAGCCCCGGTGGATCCAGGGTAATTCAAAGGTGGGAACGGAGTAGGCATCGTAGAAAAAAGCTATTTAATTATAGATAGAGAGAGAGATTAGAAACGGATAGTGTAGTAGGAAAATTAGTGGAGAAAAAGAGGCTGAATAACTGGTTTATGTGGAATATCAATCACCACCTACGTAGGCCACAGGCGTCTTTCCATTCTCCCGAAAGAGAGGAGGCACTGAGGCCTCCCTGGTCCGATCTTAGCAGCCCAGGCAGAATTAGCAGGCTTGGTGAGTACCCACATTTCAGATGGGAATTCAGCCAGGAAAACAAGGAGCAAGAAAGAAACGACACAAGGGAATCAGTCTTTCCAGAAACTGATCCGATTTATTTTTCAGGTTTGTTTTTATGCCTTTTGTTATACATAGGGATGAATACAGAGTCACGTGGGGGTCAGCAGATCTGACCCTTGTCACAATCAGGTGCTTCATATAAAATTATACATAGGTCTTATGGGTTTTTACATTATCTTCTGGCCATGAGGTCTGCTGACATTTTATGGCCCTTTCTGATACCGATCAGTTATACTGATCAGAAAACTTATTTTTCCAGGGGTGATTTTTTTCTTAAATCAGGCACCACCCTCCAAATAAAGTTGCATTCCTATAGGGTGAGGGTGTAGTGAGTTACAATCAAGAAAGGAATTTACTTAACCTAAGGTTAACATGATTAATCTTAATACTTATTTTTCCTATATGCTAGTTATATTCATTATAAGGGCAGGGAATATGGAGATTTAGCAGCAAACATCAGCCCAACAAATGAAAACCCTTCACCAATGTTTCCCTTAGTCTTAAGATAGTGATAAAGTTACATTTTTGCATAGCAAGAACACAGTGATTTATAACAAAGTACAGTGATCTAAAACAAAAGAGAAAATTCATTAAATCAAAAAGTCTAGTATTGCTAACATCAAAAACTACTATATTTCTTTTTCTATATTCTAAATACATTGATTAATATATTCCCAGATGCTTAAGGATATGGAGGCCTGGCGGCAATCATTTACTCATCAATGAGAAAAGCCCTATGCTAATTCTCCAAACTCTCTGTGCTGTTTATGGTTGAGAGGTTGTCACACAAGCTAGTCTGTCAGCAGAGTGATTTGACCTGAGACACCCTTGTCCTACCCAGGGCAGGGAATTAGCAGCAATTATTGACACAACAAATGAAAAACTCTTTACCAATATAATTTCTAACCAACCTACTATACTAATAATTTCTAACTTCCCACAAGAATTTGCCTTTAGTAAGTCCAAAACATCTCGTGCCTCTCACAGTTGTGGGGTTGTAAACCATCACATGCAGCTGGACGAACCTATACAGGCGGGCTAGATAACCTTCAGAGGAGTCCCGTAAGTTGAAACACTCTTGTCACGCCCAGGAATTTTTATTGCCTTGGAGCTGCACGTTTACTCCTTCTCTGAGAGAAATGGTTATGGGGGAGAGCTCCCCGTAAATTGAGAGGTGTAGGTGAGAGCACAAAACAGACTCTGGTTTTGGGGTAGATGCTCAGGAACAGGGGTTTCCTGAGGCTTGATCATGCCTTTGCATATGCCAAGCTTCTTTCCTCATGACCTTTGCCGTGGGCAGAGTTCCTCACGCTGGCCCCCAGCATTATTCCTTTCCCAATTTTGTACCAGTCAGTTGTTCTATGTAAGGTTCTGTTGCTTCTTGACCCACACACAGGTTTCTCAGGAGACAGATCAGGTGGTCCTAAATTACTGTGCAGTAACTGGCTCAGTGGTAAAGAATCTACCTGCCAATGTAGGAGACACGGGTTCGATCCTTGGGTCAAGAAGATCCCTTAGAGAAGGAAATGGCAACCCACTCCAGTATCTTGCCTGGGAAATCCCATGGACAGTGGAGCCTGGCAGGCTATAGTCCATGGGGTCACAAAGAGTCAAACATGGTTCAGCATGTAAACAACAATGAGCACTCATATGGAGACCTAGGCTAGATCTATCCTGGTACAAAGTCTTTCCCTGGTGGCTCAGTGATAAAGAATCCACCTGCCAGTGCCAGAGACATGGGCTTGATTCCCAGGTCAGGAAGATTACCCTGAGAAGGAAATGACAAACCATTCCAGTATTCTTGCCTGGGAAACTCTATGGCTAGAGAAGCCTGTCAGGTTACAGTCTGTGGAGTTGCAGAGTTGGACATGACTTTGTGACTAAACAACAACAAGAACACACAGACAGCACAGTCATTCATGTAGAAAGCTCCACAGCGTTACTGCCTACTTTAAGAATGAGAGAGAAACCATGTTACTCAGCTATTTCACTCCTATTTGGCAAATAAATCTGAAAAATAACAAAACACTAATTTGTAAAGATATATGCATCCCTATGTTGATTTCTGTTTCATTGACAACAGGCAAGAATGAAGATATGGTGCACATGCACACACACACACACACACACACACACACACACACACCCCTCCTATGAAATACTACTCAGCTATCAAAAAGAACAAAATTCTGCCATTTGTGACTGCATGGATGGACCTGAAACATAATATGCTAAGTGAAATGTCAAATGGAAAAAGACAAATATTGTATTATTTCGCTCAGAGGTGGAATATAAAAACAAAGAAATGAAACAATGAAACAAATAAAATGAAACAATAACAAACTCATAGATACAGGGAACAGATTAGTGGTTACCAGGGGAGGGAGGTTGGGCGTAGGCAAAATGGGTAAAGAAGTCAATTGTATAGTGATGAATGGAAATCACATTTGTGATGGTGATCATTGCATAGTACATACAGATTATAATGCTGTATACCTGAAAATTATATAATAAAAAAACTAAGAAATAAAATAAGTATAACAAGTTACCCTGAGTGGGGGGAGAAAAAGAATGACAGGTGAGACCTCTGACTGCTAGGAAGAAAACCAGACTGAGTGGCACTAAAGTAGCAATTTAAAATAAGTATATGGAAATGAGAGTGTTTATCTGGGCCAAGCTGTAGTACTCTGAAAAATCCCTTTCTAAACATGTGAATGTAGGTAATTAGTGGTCAATATGTCTTTAGTTTTTTAATAGTTATAATTATATGACTTTAATAAAAAATGCTGTAATTTGTGTTCTTATGAACGTTGAAAGCTCAACTCTCTGTTTATCTCTTAGACTTTTGCTAACCCAACAAGGGTCATTCAGAAGAATCTTTCCAAAATAGCAGGCAGGCATTTTGTTTAAGATCCTGTAACTAATTTCTTGGAGCTAGCTCTAGCATATTTAAGTGTTCTTTATTCTATCATTTATTCAACAAAGAAGCACTGAGCACCCAGTTTTCCAAGTTCTATGACTCACAAGCTAAGCTGCCTGTTGTGCTAGCAGTTGACTCACTCTATCTTGCCATCAAATGATAGCTTAATTATGTGTATATATATATATATATATATATATATATATGTATATGTATACAATGAGATTGGGGGTGGCTATCTGCAAGAAGATTAAACCAGCTATCTGATCTTGAATCAATGTCCTGCCTCACATAAAGAATAAGATAATTTTCTGCTTCTGGCAATATGAGTGAAGTGAAAGTTGCTCAGCCATGTTCAACTTTTTGCGACCCCATGGACTATCCAGTCCATGGAATTTTCTAGGTCAGAATATTGGAGTGGGTAGCCATTCCCTTCTCCAAGGGATCTTCCCAACCCAGAGACTGAACCCAGGTCTCCCACATTGCAGGTGGATTTACCAGCTGAGCCACAAGGGAATCCCCAGCAGTATGAGAGGCTCAGTTAAATCTGTTCACAAGGTATATGTGTTAGTGTTTGTGTATGTGTACACATGAATTTTTATATATTTTCTACAGTGTGCAGAGGCATAGGTTAGTCGCCAGGGATCAGCATCACAAGCCTGAGAAGATGAAAGAGACTAGCCTCATCCTGGTAGGATAAGTTTAGATAGTGAAAACTTCAGAGTCAATCAGGAGCTCTGAGCCCAAAGGCCTGGCTTGGATCACTAATGGGGTAGCAGCGCCTTGGAGAAGATGGAGGATTGAAAGGGAAGAGAAGAGACTGTGAAAACATAGTGTATGTTGGAAAGAAAATTAAGAAGACACCACAATATCAGGTTTCATCCAAATTCCATGAGATCACACAGCCCAGTGAAATCTCTCAAGGTCATCCACAGGAAGCAACAAAAGACAAGAACCAACAATGGCAGCAGGATGTTGTAGCTTGAAGGGCTGATACCACTGGGGAACCAGACAAGATCAGAAAAGAATAACGGCAGAAGCCTCACCTAAGGATGAAGTGTTTGCTGGGAAGAACTTGCAGGACCATGCAAAGGGGAGGTCAGAAATTGGTGGAAAGTCTTTAAGGAAACTAGAGGTCTTGGTCTGCTATTTAACATTAGCTGTAACTTAGAGGAGATGCTAGGAAATAATTTCTGAAAGCAAGTGTAGAGAGATTTACTTTCAGGGTCAAAGTTTATGTTTACACATGAGAATGAGCAATCCAAATAGAGGAAAGGCTATCAAGGTCTCACTAAGCAGTACTTCTTGCTTTCTGTATCTGCACTTTGTCTAAAGTCTGGAAGAGCCAGAATGAAAAGGCTAACAATAAAAAGACAGTAGCTGAACAACTACCAAATTTTGAATAAGATCCATAGAGTAGATAACAATATTGTATCAAAGTGAATTTTCCAATTTTGATAATTTCTCTATGGTTATATAAGTCAATGTTCTTTTTCTTAAGGAATGTGCACCAAAATATTTAGCATAAAGAGGTATTATATTTTACAACTTTCAAATCACACAAAAAATGTACAAAGGTAAATAAAAATATGCTGCTGCTAAGTCATTTCAGTGGTGTCCGACTCTCTGCGACCCCATAGATGGCAGCCCACCAGGCTCTGCCATCCCTGGGATTCTCCAGGCAAGAACACTAGAGTGGGTTGCCATTTCTATAGGTGTAGATAAATATGAAAAGAGGGAGAGAGAGCAAAAACAAATGCAGCAAAACCCTAGCAATCAACGTACATGGGCAAATGTTACATAGCAGTTCTTTTATTTTAAAATTTCTCTAAGTTTGAGGTTATTTCAAAATAAAAAGTTATTCTAAAAAGACTGCCAATACCAGTAAGGCTAACACAAATTAGAGATATTCTTAAATGTAGATAAGGCTTCATAAGCAACGGGATCTGAGCCATGTTGAAAATTTAGCATGTTCACTGCAAAATACACTCTGCCTTTCCACCCAACATCTTCAGTTTTACGGCAATCATTCCCAGGGATTAAAACATATTTCAGAAATCCTTGAGAAGAAATTATAATGTCTTAGTTGAAGGGGTAATGACTTAATCACTGTTCATTATCCCAGTGGAAGAAAGTAGGATCCTAAGGATTCTTTCTCTCTGGTTATTTTTGTACTTACCCAACCAATAGCCTTGCTCCTCTGTTTCACAAATATAGGTTTCAGTGTCATTAGTCATGTAAAATCACATTAAACTCCATGTGGGATAACAGTAATATTTAATGTGAAAATAATTTCTTTTGATTGCTATACCATGCTTCCAGAATAGGATTGCAAAAATAAAAGGTTGTTTGTGTTTCTTACAATCACCAGACAGTAATACTAATGGCTTGGTCTATTATCCAGAGTAATTTTTGTGCTAAGTCCACTAAGGATTTGGTATTGAATTCCCACTTAAGTGATAGTCATTATGTTGATTTTTTGGGAATCATTTGCTACATGTTTCACATTTTAATGTATTATATTTATAAAGCTTTGATTCAATGGTGAAACTTTCTTAGATCAAAAAATATTACACCATTTCACAGGTGTTTTGGAGAAGGATCTTTTCGTTTCTACCTCAGCATTTCAGCCTGAATCCAGAAAGTAAAAGCAACTACCCACTTGGCAATTTCATTCATTCCCAAATGGAAGGCTGATATCACATTAGTGAAACTGAAAAGCAACTGGGTCTGCTCATCTTCCTCCTATCTCTGGATTAACAGCATTCTTCTCTGTTCCTGTTTCAGGGGACACCAACACAAGGGTCAGATGAGGACTTACTTTCTAGAAGTTCTGAAAGCCCATCTCATTCCCTATTTTGGGATTCAGAGAGATGATATGGGGTGGGAGGTGGGAGGGGGTTTCAGGATTGGGAGCTGTACACCTGTGGCTGATTCCTGTCAATGTATGGCAAAACCAATACAGTATTGTAAAGTAGAATAAAGTAAAAATAAAATTAAAAAAAAAAAAGAAGTTCTGAAAGACCATCTCATTCCCTATTTTGGGACTCAAGAGTATAAAACAATAGTTCTTAGTGTGTCTGTTTTAGAAAGACCATGCCTATCTTTCCAATAATAACAATGATATATCATTCTCTTTCTTTCTGACTCTTTTGCCTATTTACATAAATTTATTCAAAACTCAAAAAAGGAACAGAAGAGTACTATTTAATGCCCCCTAAAATGCTAACAGTCTTATTTTGTAATTTTTCTGCCTCTAGATATGTGGACTTTGCTTTCATGAATTCATGTTACATTAAGGTTTAAAGGCAGCTTTGATTTCTACTAGGGATTGATAACTACCAAAGCCTCTATTTATATTTCAAAACAAATAGTTATTCACTTACTTTACTGCCTGAGAGGATATGTGTTCATTATAAACTGTTAGCGACCATTAAGGATTGCAGTTCATTTCATTCCCTAACACTCTGCTTGAACTTCACAAATCATATGACAACCTCTGTCAACATCTTCAAAAAGAAACACCAATACCACTCTGATATGTCAATAAGAATAAGCAGAATAACTGGACCAGGGCTGGATGGAGCTTGACTCTATGGGCTGGACAGGAAGTGGAGCAACTTGTGACTGGCATAGACTACTTCACTGAAGTGGGCAGAACCAAGGGAGCTGACTCAGCAATCAAGACTGACCACCTCCAGGAGGCTGATAGTTGTTGGACAAGTAAATTCTTCTTTTGGAACTTGTATTATGATCAAGTGAGACTAAGACTGAGAATGATGTCAATTCAGAAACAGATAAGAAAACAAACAGACAAGAATTCAACCCAGTGAGATGAAGTTGAGTCATGCCATGAGACCTCCAAACCAACCTACAATCCATATAAGAGCCGTTAAATATACGATTTTGCTTAAGGAAGTTTTGGCTGGTTTTCCCCATCTTGTGATTGAATGGATATTAACTATAGTACAGAAGGCCTACTTACATTTTTCAGTTTTCTTTATTTTGTGCAGAAGGTAAGAGCTGTGATGGCATATCATGTAGCTTGAAGCAGGAAAATTAAAAATGATGCTAAATATTGAAAACAGAGGAAACTTCATACAGGGGATTCATTCCTCAGGTCATGAAAGAGCTGAAAGACAAACAGAGAGGGGATGGTGAGACAGCTTGATGATTAGCAGCAAGGGGCCTGGAGGAGAAAGGTTACTGAAGCCAAACAGCCAGCGTTACCTGGAGAAAAGTGAAACCATTGAGAACGAGAGCCGTGGAAGAGACTCAGACACTGAGACAGCCATTTCCTGACTCAGAGAGGGGGGTAGATATACCCTGGCTTTCCCCCCTTTATTCCCCCTCTGATCTCTTGTCAGTACCTCTCATTCACCAAACCCAAGTGGAAATCAGCTGACACAGAGCCTGAGAAGCACAGCCTGCAGGGAATGCTCCTCCTCCCCCAGCCCCGCATCCAGTGATATTCAGTGAATCATGAGTGCATCTGAATGCAAATGAGGTCCAGCACAAACAATATTTGCAAATCAGCACATATTTTATCTCAAACTGTCACATGCTTTCTAACCAGAAGTACTTGCTCACAACTACCATTCTTTTCCTCATTTCTCCTTCCCAAACCATAAGGAATAGAGAAAATGGATATTATATCTCTAAAAGTATTCTAAGTAATTCAGATTATGTTTTTGTTGCTCTTCCTGCTCTCACCTCCCACCCCCTTACCTGGAGGCACTATTCTACCTCATGTCAAAATTCAAATTTTGAGCAATGGTGTGCTTAAATGCTGATATCCTTAACAGTTTTCCTTTCTTTCCTACTTTTTTTTCCCCCACAGTCCTGTAATTTATTTTAAATTTGAGTAATTTCAAATTCCACAAACAAAACTGAAGAACAGCAATATTTTGTTTGAATTCTTTCTTCTGTACACTCAGTGATCTAAAAGGAGAAAACAAAAATCCTAACAAAGAACAGATCGAAGGAAATGGTTTTCTACATTAGGGATCCCAAGACCACAGAACCAATACTACTGCTTAATTATATCAAAGTGTCATACCACAGTTTATAACAGAGGGAACAAAATGTAAGACAAACTTCATGACTTTATGTAGCACTTCAAAACAAACCTATTGTAAAGTGTGGTTTTAAGATATAAATTGATTTGTATATTTCAGAAGGGAAAAAAGACACTCCCTGACCTCTCAAGTACATAACTAGAAACCTTGGCACCTCTATAATTATTTGGCCCCAATCCTATCTGTAATAGGAAAACTAGAGGCACCAGAACCAGGGTCTGAAACTAGGGGATAATTAGTTTCATCCATTAGTGAACATTTTATGAGTTCAGTAAATGAGGAGTGTCTGGTTGAGTGCTTAGAAGGAAAAGGGGAATTTGGCACCATAAAATCATAATATACTATTTATTAGGAACTTTCTCAGGAATCTAAAGGTCATCTGCCTCCCAGTCCCAAAGAAATACAACCCTGTAGAAACCTCCCTGGCCATTTACAGCCTACCTGGCTAAGCCTTCCCTCGGGGCCTGAAGGACTGACCTATCTGCAGCTCAGGCAGACAGACTATCCTGAGGCCTGCTCTAAATCCTCATATCCAGCCTCCTCTGTCCTACACGGGCTACGAGACTAACATACTACCCATGCATGTGCCCAAGCGGCAGTTGTCAGACTGAGCCCCTGTTCCGGGAGGTGGTATTTGGGTAGATACTTAAAAAGTGAATAATGAGGTTCTTCACATAACCATGAGAAAGTCACCTCTATGAGAATTCAGAAATCTGAAGTCCAGTGTGATGAGATATGATCACAAATGGGGTGGGATTCAGCTATTATGTGGTTCTGACAAATATTTTCAATAACACCTTTTCTATCAACTTGGAAATAGCTCTCTAAGATGCCTAATTCTGATGTCAGCTAGTCTTCAGGGAATGCAAGCGATATCACAGTGCACCAAGGACCACCTAGTGGGCAGCTAAAATTATCTGGAAGATCCTTATTTATTTATTCATTTATTCCTTTGACATTGCCTTTCCTTCCTTTCCATGTATTTATGCATCTGTTTATTCATTCATCTATTTATTCATATATTCCTATTCTATTCCTTTCTTTCCTTCCTCTCCAGCTTAATATCAGAACAGGTATGAACTACAGATGAACAAAATGAAGAAGTATTTTCCAGATTAACAAAGTTCTCTCCCCATAGGATGTGATTTATCATGGGGTGTTTGGAGATTTTGATTGAGATAAAATTCTCTTGCCAATTGAAAAGTCACGTATAACCTAATCACTTGTCTTAATTCACTCTACCCCTAATTTTTAAATTGTTTGTTTTTATTTATTAATCTGTAATTAACCCTGTTCTGTTCAAAATGGATTAAATTTGCTTCATAAGGGCATGTATATTTTATTAAAATAATATACATTAAATGTATAAGAAAAAAGAAAGCAAAAGACATAAAAGGGTGCTGGAAAGTAAATCTGATGCCAGAACATATACACACAAACATAGGAATACTACTTAGTCATAAAAAGATGAAATCTTGCCATTTGCAACATCAACAGACTTTGAGGGTGTTATGCTAAATGAAATTAGACTTCAGGCAGAGAAAGACAAATGTCATATGACTTCATTCACATGTAGAATATAAAAAGCAAAAACAAAACGAATCAACGAACCAAACAAAGACAAATCCATAAATACAGAGAATGGACTGGTGGTTACCAGAGCAGAAGGGCAGGGAGAGGGTGAGGTGCAAGGATATCAACTGCATGGTGACAGATGGAAACCAAATTTTTGGTGGTGAGCATGCTGTAGTGTGTACAATAATTAGAAATATAACGTTGTTTTCATGAAACTTACATAGTGGTATAAACTGATGTTACCTTAATGAAAAGAAAGTTTCTATCAAGGGGGTTTTAGGTTAGGCAAAGTACTGATTAGATGAATTTATAAGTACAACTGGCTTCATTTTAAGGTAGAACTCTCCAAACTACAAAAATGCAGAGCAGGTAAAAAGGAAGCAAAGATTCACTACACCAATTAATCAAAACATATCCACATTCAATCTTTTCAAACAACAACATAAAAGATATTGACAAAGTGAGACTGAAAGGAAAATACCAATAGCTAACATATATTAATGTACTGAGCATTTGTCTCTGTTCTAGTCATTTTCTTCACAACAATCCTCTGAGATCAGCACTATTATTATCTCCATTTTATAGACAAGAAAATCTAGTTATAAAGACTCAAAAAAAAAAAAATGTTCAAGGTCATCAGCTAGTAAATTGTTAAACTGAGGCTTGAACTTTGGTATCCTGGCTCCAAAGCCACTATGATGTCATTACTATTGTAACAAATATTTAAAAATCACACAAGATGAAAAAGTAGAGGTATAATTAGGAAATTAAAAACAACAATGTCTACTATATTATATATCATTTGCAAATAAGAAAATAAGGAAGAAAGGATGGAAAGGAAGGAGAAAAGAAGGTAAGAAAAATATTTGAAATAGAGAAAAATGAATAAGCTTATCTACATAGAAAAATCTTTGGTGTGTAGATAACTTCAATAACTGAAAATCATTTATAGTTGTTTTTGGAATGCACACACACATACATATCTTTATATCACATAGAGATAATATACTACATATACATATATGCATGCACTACCTACATAACATATGCATACACATATGTATCTTATATATATAATACAGGTAAGGTGCTGGAGCAGCTGTGAAGAGATATACCATGTCTAAGGCAAGAGAAACCCAAGTAAGACAGTATGTGTTGCAAGAGGGCAGACACACCAAACCATAATCACAGAAAATTAGTCAATCTAATCACACTAGGACCACACCTTGGTCTAACTCAATGAAACCAAGCCATGCCCTGTGGGGCCACCTAAGACAAGAGGGCATGGTGGAGAAGTCTGACACAATGTGGTCCACTGGAGAAGGGAATGGCAAACCACTTCAGTACTCTTGCCTTGAGAACCCCATGAACAGCATTAAAAGGCAAAATGATAGGATACTGAAAAAGGAACTCACCAAGTCAGTAGGTGCCCAATATGCTACTGGA
>SJYC01126670.1:0-20786 GCA_006408675.1 Madoqua kirkii
GAAGAACTAAAGAGCCTCTTGATGAAAGTGAAAGAGGAGTGTGAAAAGGTTGCCTTAAAGCTCAATATTCAGAAAACAAAGATCATGGCATCTAGTCCCATCACTTCATGGGAAATAAATGGAGAAACAGTGGAAACAGTGGCTGACTTTATATTTTTTGACTCCAAAATCACTGCAGATGATGACTGCAGCTGAGAAATTAAAAGACACTTACTCCTTGGGAGGAAAGTTATGACCAACCTAGACAGCATATAAAAGAGCAAGACATTACTTTGCCAATAAAGGCCCCTATTGTCAAGGCTATGGTTTTTCCAGTAGTCATGTATGGATGTGAGAGTTGGACTATAAAGAAAGCTGAGCACCAAAGAATTGATGTTTTTGAGGTGTGGTGTTGGAGAAGACTCCTGAGAGTCCCTTGGACAGCAAGGAGATCCAACCAGTCCATCCTAAAGGAAATCAGTCCTGAATATACATTGGAAGGACTGACGTTGAAGCTGAAACTCCAACACTTTGGCCATCTGATGCAAAGAACTGGTTCATTTGAAGAGACCCTGATACTGAGAAAGGTTGAATGCAGGAGGAGAAGGGGATGACAGAGGATGAGATGGTTGGATGGCATCACCGACTCTATGACATGAGCTTGAGTAAACTCTGGGAGTTGGTGATGGACAGGGAGGCCTGGTGTGCTGCAATCCATGGGGTTGCAAAGAGTCAGACACAACTCAGCGACTGAACTGAACTGAACTTTCTAATATTGGCTTATCTTTAGGCTCATTTTTCCATCTACTTCCCTATACACTCCTTCTCACATCCTTTCTCTTGGCTTTGAAACCATATATACAATTCTGGTGCTTCCTGAATGTATATGTTCAGTACAGACCTCAGCCATGATAGTATACTGCCTATTCTATACACACGTTTAAATATCTCAAATGTTCCTAAAATTCAATAGCTCCAAACCTGAACTCTTGATTACCCTCCTCCCACACCCAATCTGCTCCATCACTAGACTTTCCAACCTCAACTGGTATAGCCAGAAATCTAAGAGCTATCCTTAATATCTTACCACTCATCCTTAACTCCTGTATCTGGTCCATTATGAAATACGATCAATCCAACCTCCAAAATATTACTTGAATTCACTTACGTATCTCTTTTCATTCAAATTACTTACCTGGCCTCTCTGCTTTTGCCTGTTTTTGTCTCCCTCCCTCCTTCATCTTCCACACAGTAGCCAAAATGATCAATTCAAAGTGAAAATTACTTTTTTTCTTAAAAGCCTTCAAAGAATTGCCATTGTAGTTGAGATAAAATAGGAAAACAATTAGAATTATATCCCTTGCCATCTTTCCATATCAAATCAAATCATTATTTTTTAAACAAACCATTGTAATTTGTTGATATATTTTAAATGGGTGGCTTTCATTTCTGCTTCAGTTTTCTTGGTTTGCTGTATATCCACCTCCACTAGACTCAGAGCTGTATAAAGCAGGAACCATGTCTTCTTATACAGCTGATTTTGTTTAATACTCAAAGTATCAATTTACTATCCCCATTTTACAGTGAAGAAAATATGACTTAGAGAAGATAAATCTTTCCTGAGGATACAAACCTAATATGATGAAAAGCTAGATTTAAAGCAAGACCTATTAATATTAGAAGCAAATGGCTATATAGTCATTTTTCTGCTTTTGCCTGTTTTTGTCTCCCTCCCTCCTTCATCTTCCACACAGTAGCCAAAATGATCAATTCAAAGTGAAAATTACTTTTTTTCTTAAAAGCCTTCAAAGAATTGCCATTGTAGTTGAGATAAAATAGGAAAACAATTAGAATTATATCCCTTGCCATCTTTCCATATCAAATCAAATCATTATTTTTTAAACAAACCATTGTAATTTGTTGATATATTTTAAATGGGTGGCTTTCATTTCTGCTTCAGTTTTCTTGGTTTGCTGTATATCCACCTCCACTAGACTCAGAGCTGTATAAAGCAGGAACCATGTCTTCTTATACAGCTGATCTTGTTTAATACTCAAAGTATCAATTTACAATCCCCATTTTACAGTGAAGAAAATATGACTTAGAGAAGATAAATCTTTCCTGAGGATACAAACCTAATATGATGAAAAGCTAGATTTAAAGCAAGACCTATTAATATTAGAAGCAAATGGCTATATAGTCATTTATGATGCTGTATCACCCCCTCACAAACATCTCCCACTGGAGATGTCCAAAATCATAGCCATACAAGAGAAATTCCTATTAATAATTATTAATGAGTTAAAATCAACATGAAAGAAACTCTCAAAGGTGTCAAATGTCAAGCAACTTTTTAATTGCATGATTGTGAGGGGGGTAGAGTAAGAAACTGGTTTCCCTGTTTTTCAGAGGGGTGCACAAGGTATTTATATATATAGAAATCTCAAGTGCTAAGAGCCTTCAAGAAAGACTGAAATCTCAGTTCTTCTATTTCAGTTTCCTCATGGGTGTGTGTGTGTGTGTGTGTGTGTGTGTGTGTGTGTGTTTGTGCTCAGTCGTATACAACTCTTTGCAACTCCATGGTCTGTAGCTCACTGGGCTCCTCTGTCCAGGGATTTTTCAGGCAGGAATACTGGAGTGGGTTGCCATTTCCTACTCCAGAATCTCTTCCCAACCCAGGGATTGAACCCATGTCTCCTACATTGCAGCCAAATACTTTACCACTAATGCCACCTGGGAAGCTCTCAAATGATTTTAGGATTTAAGGATTAAATGAGGCGATGTATCTTAAACATTTAGCAAAGTCGTCCATTCAAGTATTACCTATTATTTTACTAATTCATCTTTTTTTTTTTCATTACAGGTGCACAAGCATGTAGTGAGAGAAGAGACACAAAAGAGTGTGTTCTCTGTCTTCAGTCTGAGGATATGTAGTAGTCAAGTAGCAGTGACTGCAGTCCTGCAAAGTGGAATTCCCCAAGGCTTAGGATCTGGAATGCACTCTAGTTCCCCTGTACTTGGTGATGAGCCCTCTAAAATTGATGGAGAGCTTCACAGATGAGTTGAGTTCGTGGTTCTTTCAAGCCCTGACCTTATCATTCAGCTGTAATTATCAATATTCTTTTCACTTTCTGTTATGCACTGAATCTCCTTTGGTATCCTTCAAGGCGCGGCTCATGCCTTGCTCTTAGCCATTCTCAGGGACTGTGGTTCTAATGTTTGCATCCCTAGGTCCCTTCTTAGAGCCAGTTCTTCCCTTCTCCATCTGCCTGGACCAAGACATACCATGTAAGAAAATATTGGATTCCCTGTTGCTGTGCTCTGCAGACCTGAGGAGAAACTCTCCCGTGAGTGGTAGTGATCTTAACAGCTGTTTGCAGTTTGGGGGCACCTTGTTCTGCTAATACTCTATTCCTCCTCCCTTCTCCCTGTCCACAACACAAGTGGGTAGGTTCCGAAGTCCACTATTGTACCAAGTGTGGGTGTAGTAATGAAATCATATTCAATCCCTTTATTACAGAATCTGATGTAATTAATTAATTTTTAATCAACCCCTACCAAAAAGTTAAAATTCTAAAGACCCAAGACAAACACAGTGTACACTTACAGAAGAAAATACTTGGGTGTGGGATAAATTTCTAACATCCCTTCAGAATACAGCTAATATATTCAAACACAGATGATTAACAGCATAGTTTTTTAAAAATCACAGGGAAACTGCCACTTCTTTAAAACTTATTTTAAAATGTAGCTAATTATGAATTATAATCATTAAAACTACTTATGGAAAAAGTTTCAAAATGTTCATATATTATTACTGACCTTGGGGAAAACCAGGAAGGAAATCACTCAGAAGCCCTCCCAGTTCCCTGTCGGTCTTATCCTCTTATTTCAGGTGATCCTGCATGCATTCGTGAATGCTGTCCACTTCTCTTATGATGGATAATCACCACCCAACAGGGATACTTCTCCAGTCTGTTGTCTGTATCCATCACATCTCATCATCCGGGTCACAGACCCTTCCTTCCCAGGCCACACCACTTCCTGCTGACTGTTCTTTCCAAGTCCCTTACTCTCTTCTCTCTCTCCCGCTAGTGTCATAGGGCACAGACCACACTCCAGGCTCAGACTCCACTCACCCATTAAGATTTATCATCCCTTTCCCGATAGATTCACATGCATTCACTTCATAGTTGGGTGCTGCCAGGTTAGCAATATGCCACATTCTTTGTAACTATTTGTGAAAACAAATGAATAAAGAACAAGTAAGGCTTATGAGAAAAGGGGGGCTGAATCCATGAGTCCATGACCCCTTTCCATTGACAATCAAAGATATTCAGGTAAGCCACTGAGCTGATAAGGGCAGAGCCCAAGGCACACTCTCTGTGCGTTTGTGCTCAGTCGTGTCCACCTCTTTGCCATCCCATGGACTGTAGCCCACCAGGCTTCTCTGTCCATGGGATTTTCCAGGCAAGAATAGTGGATTGGGTAGCCATTTCCTACTTCAGGGAGTCTTCCCAACCAGGGATCAAACTAGCCTCTCTTGCACTGGAAGGCAGATTCTTTACACCACTGCACCACCTGCAGATTCTAACTAAGAGCAACAGGAAGCCTAGCAGGGAACTTAACATAGAAGATAGAAGGAGTTTGGAAGCATGAGTATGTTTGTTTATCAAAGCTATGGGTGAGGTGAGAGTCCTAGTTCCCCCCACATATACCATTGAAAATTCAATTACTACTAGCACAATTAATTTTGGTAATATGAGTGTATTTCATGGGCCATGGCAGAGTGAGGGGCTCTGAATTGAAAGAGACTTTACCACCTGTGAAGCTATTGCTTCTGGAATAAATTAACTGGCATCCATGGAAGGAATGAATACAGAGCTGTCGTGGTAGATGTCTGGATCCACTGATGGTAGCAATGGAGGACCAGAAAGAGTGGTCATCATGGTGTTCATCCTCAAGGAGAGCATCAGTTTCTGCTTCCCTAAGGAAAATCATGAGAGATAGTAAGAAATGATCCATTAACATTTTTATACTTCTGGGAACCCTCAGAGATATTTAGGGAAAACTCCTGGGAATATTAGGAAGCCTTACAGTAAAGTGGATAGGGAACACAAATTCTTATAATTTTGGGATAATATAACTGTATTTTTTTGTCTTTTATTTATAAAATACTAAAATTTCTTTATACCCTTACTCTTTTCTACAAATGCTTAAACTTCAGTGAAATCCTGATTTCACCAATATCATTTTCTGGATATGAGACTACTGCTTATCTTTAATAGCAATTTAACTTTTTACTGGATATGTGGTTTCTCTGAATACATATTGCATTTCTCAATCTCTGTCCCCATGTAACATCCTGAGACTACTGAGTGACCAAGAGCTGCCTCAAATGACATTAAAGACTTTGGCAACATGCCTTCAAGACTGTCATTCTCCACATCTTGAAGATTCCCACCTTTTATCCAGGCTTTCTCCTCACCACTCAAATAACCTCCTTTTAGTCAACTGTGATAATGTGTGCTTAGGGTCAACACCCTCAGCCACAATAAATATTAGTTTCAAAACAGAAACAAAATTCATATGTCATTTTCTTCTGAGATCACAGGCAATATCCCCAGGAAGAACTAACCATTGTGTCTTCCCTGCTTCCCCAGAAGTTCATCTTATTATGCTTACATTTACTACAACACATATGACGTTTTATTGGAGTTGGCTGCCTGACCATTCAGCCCATGCCCCTCTGTCAAAGGTTGCAAATGGGATCAAAAATCATGTCACTGACTGGTTGGTTTGGCAGCACAATATTGGCAATATTGGTGAACAAATGAATTTGAAGGGTTGGCAAGCATCCTTCACTTTCTCAAGCCCCAACTCTCCCTAGGGTCTTATTCCTGCTTTACACCATCACAGATGATTTTCTGCCCCTCCCTTCCTTGGAAGGTTAGAAATCATCTTAGTAATCTCAGTTCCTAACATATCACGCTACACCCTGTTCATTACAGACACGCAATACATGCTAATAAGAAGTGAGAGAAAACCTTCTTTGTTGTTTTGGCCCTACCCAGAGTCTAGGAACAAAAAAAAAAAAAAAAAAAAAAAGACTTATAAAGTGTCCCTGAAATGTTTGCATGGTCACAGGAGATTTCAACACTATAAATCCTTCAATGTTTCCTCTAAAGTTAATCTTTAAGGGCAGCACTTTTATAAGGCTATTGCTGTTGTTCAGTCTCTAAGTCACACCCAACTCTGTGATCCTATGGACTGCAGCATGCTAGGTCTCCCTATCCTTCACTATCTCTCAAAGTTTGCTCAAACACATGTCCATTGAATCAGTGATGCCATCCACCATCGTGTCCTCTGTTGCCACCTTTTTCTCCTGACCTAATCTTTCCCAGCATCAAGGTCTTTTCCAGTGAGCCAGTTCTTCACATCAAGTGACCAAAGTATTGGAGCTTCAGCTTCAGCATCAGTCCTTCCAGTGAATATTCAAGGTTGTTTCCTTTAGGACTGACCTATTTGATCTTGCTGTCCAAGGTACACAGTACTAGATACTGAGATAGTTCAAGTGCTTTCCTGAGTTCCACATTCCACCCTGAAAATGAGCAGACGGTCAGGGAATAACGAACAGGATGTTTGACAAAGGAGTAACGGTTGTGTCTGTTTCCCCAGCAAGCTAGGGCAACCCCCAGTCAAATCATTGCCTTCATCTTATTGAGATAGTTCAAGTGTTTCCTGAGTTCCACATTCCACCCTGAAAATGAGCAGACGGTCAGGGAATAACGAACAGGATGTTTGACAAAGGAGTAACGGTTGTGTCTGTTTCCCCAGCAAGCTAGGGCAACCCCCAGTCAAATCATTGCCTTCATCCTCCTCTTCTTCTTTAAACCGGTCACAGTGGTGCTGAGAGCGTTCTCAAAATACAGAATTGCTTTTGCTTGCTTTTTTAACATTAACATAGAAGATGAGCTTCCTTCCAGCATATATTTGAAAGTGGAGAATCTTACTTAACCCAAATAAACTCAGTGCATCTCATTATGGGGGGGGGGGAGGAGAAAGAAAGAAAAATGCACCACCTAGGAATATGAATACATTTTTACAATTGCTTCGAGATTCGGGGCGTGAATTTTTTAATACTTAATATCCTAAGTTGTTTTCTTCATTTCCACAGAAATAACTCTGCAAGTTCAGAGTTTATTTTTTTAAACTAGTTTTTTTTTTCCAAATCAGTGGGAAAAAATTACCATATCTTTCAGCTATATAAAATAGTTTTACAGTTTAGCACTTGAAGAACAACCCCCATCAATCACCTGTAGTAACTGAGGCACTTTATGTATCAAACAATTTAAGCTGAAATTGAAACAGCACTGATTGCAAAACAATTTTGCCTTTCTAGTTTTGGGCCTGTCTTCTCATCAGTAGGTGTTATGTCTAAAGGAAAGTCCATCTTGTGGCCTTCCTTAAAATATTTCTAGCCTTGGGAGTGGGAGAAGGAAAATTCTATCCCATTATTAAAGAGTATGATGCAACTACATGTGTTTGCCTGCAAATACTTACAACCTGAGGAAAATTCCTTAAGGACATTATTATCTTTCGAATGCCTTATACGAAATATTTAATGATCTGATTAAATATATGTTGAATTTGCCAAGTAATGAAAGCACATTTTGGAAGGAAATAAAGTTGTTTATTCTTCACAAATTGTACTATATGAATATCTAAACCAGCTACCCTCTATGCCCTCCCCTCCCCCCACAAAGAAAAAAGTCTTGCTTTTCTCTTGTGTACTGTTTTCTGCCAGAAGTTAGAGGGAAAGTCATTTTTGTGGGAAGGCATGCTAGGATAGCATTCTAGAACTTTACTGTGAACACATGAGCAGTCTGCAGTGTAATAAAAGATTAACTCTACACGAAGACATTTAATTTTCAATCTAAGTTATAGCATGCATATTATGTATTTATTAATACACATTTTAGATCTTCCCATATGATAAAAGGAATTATATTTAAGGTACTTTTCTAAAGTCTCCTACTTTTCCTTATGGGACAGCAGCCAATTTCATAGCCAACAACACTGAAGAAATATCAGAATAAAGAAATAAGAGGGTCAGGCAGTAGATCTGCAATCTGTTTAGTTGTTCATGCAACACTTATTCGTTACTCATCTCTTCTGGGCCAGGCAGTGTGTTAGCTACTGATGCACTGTGCTGTAGAAAACTTACAGTCTATGGAATAGTTTGTGATTTTTGGAAGCTAAGTGGTAACTAAAGAACACAGTCCCCACCCCCCAACTCTTCCTAGATCTGAAGAGAAAGATTCTCTAGCATGTGAAATAGTTCTACTTCCTCTCTCTCTCTCTGTGATTTGTTCAGTATAATATAGTTACCAGTCCTTTTGCAGCAAAAGTGAACTAGGGATATAGACTACAATTAACCATGATCCAAGGGTGGAATTTCTTATAAGTAGCATTTTTTTTCATTAGATTCTATAATAAATTATAGAGGTGGTATTTAAAAAATGAATACTTTATAAATGTGAGTCCTTATTAGAATATATTAAGTATTATTCATTAAAACATTAATAATTTATTAGTTTTTTAAAATTAATCATCAAACTGCTTTATACAATTAAGTCTAATTAATGCTGAAGGATTTCAAAGGGAGGATGTTCTAAAATCTCTCTTTATTTTTATTAAGGAAACAGCAACATTTGAAGTTGCTATATGACCCTTAGGCACAGCTCAATTATTGGGCAAGGAGGGAGTTTTGCAAAACAGTATATTTTATGGTTTAGGCACTAGGATCAGTTGGGGCTAAGAAAATGAAGTACTTTTAGGGAGTTATCGAATTGTAGAGTGAGAAATTTAAGGGTTCCCAGAGAGACTATCTGTTCATTTGATAGAAGCTCCACAGGTAACTCTAACAGTTCTCCTTTTTTCCACCTGCTGCACTGGGCCCTAAGCTGTTAAGGACAGGATGAAGTCTAGTTCATCTCTGCATGCCATTATCTGTCACAGTACCTGACACATAGTATTATAAACTCAATGTTTGCATTGCCTCCGAAACTCCCAGGTGGAAGTTCTATCCCCCAGTGTTGATGTGTTTGAAGTAAAGAAGTAACTGAAGTTAAATAAGGTTTTAAAGGTGGGGACCTGACACAACGGTAGTAGCGTCCTTATAAGAAGAGACACCTTGTTCTCTCTCTGTGCAGGCACCCAGGAAAGGCCATAGGAGGACATGGAGAGAAGCCAAGAAGAGAGCTCTCACCAGACACTGAACTGACCAGCACTTTGATCTTGGACTTCCAGCTTCCAAACTAGGAGAAAGGGCATTTCTTGCTATTTAAGTCAAACAGTCTGAGTGGACATTTATAGCAGCCTGCGTGGACAAGTATACAAACTAACCATACTGACTAACAAATAATCTCTTCAAAAAAATCCAGGCCTTCTGAAGGCTCACACCAAGGGGCGCCTCCCAGGACTGCTGCTGCCAGTGCCCCTGTCCCTGCAAGTGAGCCAGGCCTCCACAGGAGATCCTCCAACACCAGCCAGCCTTGATTACCCACATCTCTGCAGGCTCACCATTGCACCTGGAAAAGTTTTTGGCTTCTCTCTGACTTTGAAGTGAACTTTAATTCCTAAAAGAAATCTGTGATGACACAAAGGGCAGCAACTAGAAATCAGGAGGGAATATGCACGTGAGTTTCAGCAACAAGTCGCTCTGAGTCATGAGTGTGTGGATGAAGTTACAACAGAAGAACTCATTGCCTGCTGTGTACTCAGGAAGTCCTGTGTTACACTGTCATGGAGAAAATTAAAAAATATGCCCAAGAAAAAAGAAAGATTCCAGGCTATCTGGTTCAAACATTTGTTGAACATCTGCTGTGGCAGGAACTGTGGCAGTCAAAGCGTCATGAGATGTAAGAGGATTGCAGTTGTCTCTTTATGCATCTGTAGAATGGGAACAACATTAATACTTGCTTAGATGTATGAGGAATGAATGAGATAAAGAGATCTTAGCTCAGTCAGTGCTGAGGAACTACTCCACCATTTGTTATGTCTCAGGGTACAGTGCCATAGAAGAAAATATAGATTTTTTTTCTCTTTCTGTTGACAGAGATGCCAGGAATGTTGCTCATCTCCTCTGCCATTTTCATGGGTACAATCCTTGTATTGTCTTGGGCACAGGGTTGAAACGGGTGAGGCAAGAAGAGAGACAGATACCCAAAATTTAAGAAGGCACCTGCTCTCAGGGTCATATGAGTACAACCCCATATTTGAAAGACACGGAGAATGAATACCTCCTAAATTTTGTACTCTACTTACTTTTCTACCTCCCAGCTCTGTTGGGGAATCTTTTTTGAGAATGAGTCATCTAATAACTATTAGTTAATAGCCTTCTTTAGGAACGTTGGAAGCTATCCCCATTTTGTGAGGGAAGATATATCCTAAGATTGTCTGGATTTTGAACATTTAAGAGAAAACTGCTTTTACTGAGTTGAGTAGTGTTACCCCAGATTCATGTCCACTAAAAACCTGCAAATGTGGACCTTATGTGGAAGTAAGGTTATTGCAGATGTAATCAAGTTAAAATGAGGTCATAATGGATTAAGATATGTCCTAAAATCCAAATGACTAGCATTTTCATAAGAAGGAAATTTGGACACAGACACACAGGGCAGAAAGCAATGTGTAGATGGAGACAGGGGTGAATAAAGCATCTATAAGCCAAGGTATGCTGAGGACTGCTAGCAACAACCAGAAGCTACCAAAGGCAAGGAAGGATTCTTCTCCAGAGCCCTAACAGGGTTTCAGACTTCCATCTTTCACAACAGTGCAACATTTCTTTTTTATAAGCCACTCATTTTGTGCTTATTTATTTTAGCAGCCTTGAGAAACTAATATATAGCTCAACTGTTAGATATGAATCTCTGGAAAAGAAGAGAAAGGGTGGCCTGGATCTGTGGGCTGGAAGACATAATCAGTCAGGACCCAGTGTTTGTGCAGCCTCCTGTTTCTTTGGGAGGAAACTATCCATGTGAACTGAAGGCTGAGCACTAAGATATGAAATCCTGGGAGCCGAGCACAGGGCTTGGCTGTGACTAAGCTTAGCACGGTGCTGGTGGTGCCATCTTCTTCCAAGACACACGAAAGTCCCTGGAGGAATCTCACCATCATTGTCAGGAGAGTAGAAGAGCATCTTCTCACATCCGTTGAGGGCCAGTGCTCATCAGAGACAAGTACCAGCAAGAGCCAGTGGGAACAGCATTTGCCTTTCTATGTGAGTATGGAAGTTTTACTGGCCATCTTCTCTTCTTTGGGCTCCCAATACTCTCAGAAATCCTGGGCAGTTTGAATACGGGCAGGCTTAAGATAAACTGAAATGTGAGAAGGAGGAACCCTTGCAGAGGTGACACACAGAGTGAAGGACAAAGGGGAGTCAGTCGAGATGAGAATAAAGGGGGCAATTTTAAGTAGAGAGGCTAGAAAAAGTCAGGGCTTTGACTTGATAGAAAGATGGCACACTGAACATGTGAAAGAACTGAGAAAGACTAAATGAAGGAGTTCTGAGTCATGAGATGGAGAAGTAAATGTCTCTATATGGTAAGCTGAAAGTGATGGAGGTAGTGGGGTGGAGGAAAAAATACTAGGTACTAAAACCAGGGCCACCGTAGAGGTAACTGAAACCCCAAACACATTTTCAAATGGGTATTGGTTTCATCAGTACAATTATATCACACAATTGCATTGTAAGTTCAATAGATGTTAGTGGGCTAGCCTAGGAATTATGTTAGTATTCTTAAAAATGCTTTGTCTAGAGTATGATCTTCCTGAATTTCAAACAACCAACTTACAAAGAAGCCCAATTCATTTCTAAAAGGCAAATTAGCTATGCTAGTGACTTGCATACAGTTAGAGTTCCAACAGTTAGAACTGGACATGGAACAACAGACTGGTTCCAAATAGGAAAAGGAGTACGTCAAGGCTGTATATTGTCACCCTGATAATTTAACTTATATGGAGAGTACATCATGAGAAACCCTGGGCTGGAGGAAGCACAAGCTGGAATCAAGATTGCCAGGAGAAATATCAATAACTTCAGATATGCATATGACACCACTCTTATGGCAGAAAGTGAAGAGGAACTAAAGAGCCTCTTGATGAAAGTGAAAGTGGGGAATGAAAAACTTGGCTTAAAGCTCAACATTCAGAAAACAAAGATCATGGCATCTGGTCCCATCACTTCATGGCAGATAGATGGGGAAACAGTGGCTGACTTTATTTTTCTGGGCTCCAAAATCACTGCAGAGGTGATTGCAGCCATGAAACTAAAAGACACTTATTCCTTGGAAGAAAGTTATGACCAACCTAGATAGCATATTCAAAAGAAGAGACATTACTTTGCTAACAAAGGTCTGTCTAGTCAAGGCTACGGTTTTTCTAGCGGTCATGTATGAATGTGAGAGTTGGACTATAAGGAAAGCTGAGTGCCAAAGAATGGATGCTTTCAACTATGGTGTTGGAGAAGACTCTTGAGAGTCCCTTGGACTGCGAGGAGATCCAACCAGTCCATCCTAAAGGAGATCAGTCCTGGGTGTGCATTGGAAGGACTGATGTTGAAGCTGAAACTCCAATACTCTGGCCATGTGATGTGAAGAGATGACTCATTTGAAAAGACCCTGATGCTGGGAAAGATTGAGGGCAGGAGGAGAAGGGGATGACAGAGGATGAGATGATTGGATGGCATCACCGACTTGATGGACATGGGTTTGGGTGGACTCCAGGAGTTGGTGATGGACAGGGAGGCCTGGCGTGCTGTGATTCAAGGGGTCACAAAGAGCTGGACACAAATGAGTGGCTTAACTGAACTGAACTGAGTGACTTACCACACTCTGAAATGGCCCTGAAATTTGGGAGCAGATACAATTCAGCATAAATTATCCTCTGCTACCAATATGCTGCAAATTGTTAATAAGCAAAATCATCACTTTTCTTCAATAGTCACATGCTGTTTTTTTAGAAAACTGAAATAGCCAGAAGTGCCACAATAGATCTGGAGAAAATTGAGCTAAAAAACAGAACCAAAACAGTTAGAAACATCCCATTCCCTTCATGCTTACCACTGAGCCATTAGTAGGGTTGCCAGGGGACTACCCAGAGAGCCTGTTCTACCTGCCCTGATCTCAACCCAGCCATCCTTGAATGAACTCCAGAGATATCTGTATTTTCACAGGAAAACCTACTCTTTTGATTTTAGTGCAAGAGAAGCTGTAACTCCAAACTCCTAGATTTATATAAAATACAATGGAGATTAAATAAGGGTGACAGTGGCTTCCTTGAATTCCCTTCCTGTCCAAGAATTAAATCCTCTTAGAGGTGAGACTCTCATCACCACAGAGCCTGGGGAAAGGACATGACTGATTGAGTTCATATTGTAATACCTAGTACCTCTCCTGCCTTGGGGGAGGAAACATGAAAGAAAGATGGCTATACCATGAAATACTCAAATATGTTCTTCAGAATTCAAGGACTTATTCATTGACTGGGGCATTTCTTTTTTACTTTTTTTTTTGAAGAAGAAAAAAAAGAGGTAAAAAATACCCTAATCTTTCTGTCACAAAATAAAATATCACTCCTAATTTACAAATTCACCCTCAGAACACAGCATAATCTCACATTATAACCAATTTTGTAAAAAAAAAAAGTGAAAGTGTATGCAAAATAAGATAAACAAAAGGAAAAGGAAAAGAAAGCAACTGAGTACAAGAAAATAGCTCACAGCAAATGACATTTGGAATGAAAGATAGAAAATCCACACTATTTTGTTCTTTACCTAAATAGACAGAGAGCAGAAATGCACTGGAGACATTTGATAATCAATAAAACATTACCCCGAGGGTGCTATATACAGCTATAATCTTTAAAACAAAACTCAGGAAAATGGAACATTTAAATTAGAAGGACTTTTAACAACAACATGGCAAAAAAGAGAAAAAGGCTTAATGTCCTTTTCTATCAGGGAATTCTTAACGGTTATTTTTCACAGCCAGTTTTTAATCAAGCTATATGAGGAGAGAAAAAAAAACCTTATGTCTTTCCTGTCACTGTAGCCTTCATAATCACCACAATTCAACATGACACCATGGCTTGTAAGAAATTCTCCCTGGCATCCATTTAAGTGGACACTAATTGGAAAGTTCAGTGAACAGAAAAAGGCTGTGAACAATATATATTTCACAAGCTGTATCCAATCCTGACCTTAAATGACAAGGAGGAAAAAAATGGATCAACACAACCTCTGCACTCAGCACTGTATTGTGAAACCACTATGTGAATTAGCCCTGGGGAAAAAACCACAGGCTTTTGCTAAGGCTGAAATCCAACCTGGAGACTCCAGGAGGATCAATCTGCTCCAGACACCTGGCTCTGTAAGGGAGCATCTGGGTGCCCAGCACTGAAGGTGGGAACTCCACAGGCAAGCAGGTAACCATAAGATGTCACTGAAAGTGGGAGCTCTCAACAGATGAATAGGGATTCCAACCTTTGATCCATTGTATTCTAGATGTATGTATCACCTTGGGCAGAGAGCTCCTCAGATATGTCATCTATAAAATACTCCAGTGTTCTTGCCTGGAGAATCCCATGGACAGAGGAGCCTAGTGGGCTACAGTACAAGGGGATGAAAAAGAGTCAGACATGATTCAGCAATTAACAATTCAGATGTGTAAATATAGCATAGCACCTGTCACATAATAAGTGCTGCTGTGTTAATAGCTATTAACAGCATGCATCCAGGGCTTACTACACACTATTAAAAAAACTTTTGTCTCTTGAAGTAACCCTGTGAACTAGATATTATCATTCTTCCCATTTTATAGAGGAAAAAATTGAGGCACAGAAAGAGTAAGTAACTTGCTTTGGTCACACAGATGTTTAGCAGTAAATTGACACTTAACTCTGGAATTCTGGTTCTCATCTATACATGCTATTTCTAATTTAGTTTTATTGAATGAATGGTGGTTATATTTTTATTCTTGAAGATTTGTAATCATATTGAAAAGTGATAGCAACACTGTAATCATAAAATAAGATCCTATATAATCAACAGTTCTCTTTAAACTTCCAGAGAACCAAGCCCTACAAACAAGAAATGGGGACAGAAAGGGTTTAAGAATCATTATGAGAGTTTCTTCAGTGTCAGGGCAGGAACTACCTGACTGCTTACAGAAGATCCTAGGCAACCTGGGGTTTAGGGAAGCTGTCCCCATCCTGACTTTTGGTAGTTTCATTGCTCTGCTAACCCATCTCTTTCCCAGTAGTAAGGAGGGAACTTACCTTTATTTTACACTGTGGATCCCAAGATTCCCAACTAACCAGTTTTCTGTGTCTAGATCTACACTTAGCATCTAAACTTAACCTTGGGAGTTGCAGTTCCATGATCCTAGAGACACTGAAAGGCTATGCCTCAGAAAAGTTAAGCCTTGGTGATTGAGGACCAAGGGTAAAATCTTCATACATTGAATCTTCATAATCTTGTTTTATAACTCACATTTCTTCATCCATGCAAAAATCCTTCACAGCTGAAGGGGGTCAGGTCCCAAGATATAAAACTCATACAAGGTCACAGAGTATAAAACACCGATCTAAATCCAGGATTTCTAGCTCTGCTCAGCATCCTCTTTGTCCGGATCCATTACAACTACATAATGTGCAAATTCATCCCGAGGTTGCAATTATGCCTGAAGGTTAATTCTGAGAATTCCAAGAATTTTAGAAGGCCATTGATAAGATATTGCTTGGTCCTCTGTCCTATTAATACTCTGGTTGCTAGATCTTCTGACCCATCAAAGAGGACTTTGTTCAGTTCAGTTCAGTTCAGTCACTCAGTCGTGTCCGACTCTTTGCGACCCCATGAATCGCAGCTCGCCAGGTCTCCCTGTTCATCACCATCTTCTGGAGTTCATTCAGACTCAAGTCCATCGAGTCAGTGATGCCATTCAGACATCTCATCCTCAGTCATCCCCTTCTCCTCCTGCCCCCAATCCCTTCCAGCATCAGAGTCTTTTCTAATGAGTCAACTTTTCTCATGAGGTGGCCAAAGTACTGAAGTTTCAGCTTTAGCATCATTCCTTCCAAAGAAATCCCAGGGTTAATCTCCTTCAGAATGGACTGGTTGGATCCCCTTGCAGTCCAAGGGACTCTCAAGAGTCTTCTCCAACACCACACTTCAAAAGCATCAATTCTTCGGCACTCACCCTTCTTCACAGTCCAACTCTCACATCCATACATGACCACAGGAAAAACCATAGCCTTGACTAGACAAACCTTAGTCGGCAAAGTAATGTCTCTGCTCTTGAATATACTATCTCGGCTGGTCATAACTTTCTTCCAAGGATTAAGTGTCTTCTAGTTTCATGACTGCAGTCACCACCTGCAGTGATTTTGGAGGCCCCCAAAAATAAAGTCTGACACTGTTTCCACTGTTTCCCCATCTATTTCCCATGAAGTGATGGGACTTTTTCTCATGAGGTGGCCAAAGTACTGAAGTTTCAGCTTTAGCATCATTCCTTCCAAAGAAATCCCAGGGTTAATCTCCTTCAGAATGGACTGGTTGGATCCCCTTGCAGTCCAAGGGACTCTCAAGAGTCTTCTCCAACACCACACTTCAAAAGCATCAATTCTTCGGCACTCACCCTTCTTCACAGTCCAACTCTCACATCCATACATGACCACAGGAAAAACCATAGCCTTGACTAGACAAACCTTAGTCGGCAAAGTAATGTCTCTGCTCTTGAATATACTATCTCGGCTGGTCATAACTTTCTTCCAAGGATTAAGTGTCTTCTAGTTTCATGACTGCAGTCACCACCTGCAGTGATTTTGGAGCCCCCCAAAAATAAAGTCTGACACTGTTTCCACTGTTTCCCCATCTATTTCCCATGAAGTGATGGGACCAGATGCCATGATCTTTGTTTTCTGAATGTTGAGCTTTAAGCCAACTTTTTCACTCTCTTCTTTTGCTTTCATCAAGAGGCTTTTTAGCTCCTCTTCACTTTCTGCCATAAGGGTGGTGTCATCTGCATATCTGAGGTTACTGATATTTCTCCAAGCAATCTTGATTCCAGCTTATGTTTCTTCCAGTCCAGCGTTTCTCATGATGTACTCTGCATAGAAGTGAAATAAGCAGGGTGACAATATACAGCTTTGACGTACTCCTTTACATATTTGGAACCAGTCTGTTGTTCCATGTCCAGTTCTAAGGGAGACTATAAAATCTATGGTTTGATTGCCCAGCACCTTTTGTGAGTCCTGCCTTCTGTTAACAGATTCTACCTCATAGTCCTTGGGTCCAGTCTATGATCCATTTCCCACAACACAGTTATTAACTCAGAGATGAGCACATAACCCAAGGGAAGCTGATCAGAATCCTTTCCTGGATTTGCTTCACACACACTAGGAGAAAGAAGTTCTCTGTCACATGATGAGAAGATGTGAATCTGGCATCTTCGAACAGTCTTCCAGGTTTTCAGCATTTATATTTCACACCATGGGTCAAAGCGTGTTTTCACAATGCTGAGACTCTCTACCTTGCCTTGTGTATGAACCCCAAACCAGAACATGGTGAACAATCCTCCTTTCTCCCAAAACCTACAAGTGCTTCACAAGTCATGCAGACTTTACTGATGGTTTCTAAGAAGGGAGAGAAGGTTAGATGGCACCTCAGACAGCAGAGGTCTCCAAAATCCACTTTAAACATATGTCTCTTTTTCCTCAGAAAGAAACAAAACAAAACAATTTATCTCTGGAACAAGCATATCTCCTCTCCATTTTCCCAATGATCACCTTGAGCTCTGGTTTCCTCTTAATATCCCCTCACCTAAATCAAATCCTGCTGGCTGGCTGAGGAGTATCACTAGGAAAAAATAAATAAGTAACAAAGCCAAAATCAACCAGGGGAATAAGGAGAGTTTCCAATCACCCTTCCAAAAGCAAGTAATACATTTAAGCATATACTATGTGACAGGCATTGTTCTTGGACCTGGGGATACAATCATGAAAAAGATAGCTTAGAGCTTATGTTCTAGAGAGAAGATCCAGACATTCAATAGCAAATACATATGTCAGTCTGGTGCTATGGTAACAATGACCAGGACTAGTGGGAGAAAGCTACTCTATATTTTACAATAAGCAAATGCTTCTCAGAGGAAATCTGAGATCTGAATCCTAAAAGAAAGGGAATAGCCATGAAAAGATGTGCTTTCTAGAAAAGAAATCACCAAATATAAAACCCATGAATCAATCCTAAGAGGGTCAGGAAAGCTGGGGCTAAATGAGGGAGGAGGAGAGAGAGATGAAGACTGAGAAGTATGTGGGAAGGACTTTATGAAGTCTGGAATTCATCCTCCGTAGAGTGGGAAGCCTGTGCAGGAACTGAGACAGACAGTGACAAGCATTTCATAAAGTATAATCTGAAAGTTGCTTGGAGAATGATTGCAGAGGCTCAGGGAGGAAGAGTTAATGGAAGCTCCTCACTCCCTCCACCCCAGGCTGTTTGGTGCTGGCTTTCTTTGGGCTCATGGTATTGTGTGGGTTCTAAAATGTTAGCCATCCTGGTGGATGTGTAGTAGTATGTCATTGAGGGTTCAGTTTGCTGTTCTTAGTGTCTAGTAAGATTTAGCATCTCCTCATGTATTTATTGACCCTTTATAGATCCTCTTTTGTCAAGTACTGGTTAAAGTCCTTTGCTCATTTTTCTGTTAGGTTATTTGCTTTTTCCTATCATTTTGTAGGAGTTTCTTAATTATTTTACACCTCTCCTAAGTCAGTAAGTTATTGTTCAGTCACTCAGTCATGTCCGACACTTTGAGACCTGATGGACTGACGCACTGCAAAAATCTTTCATTCTGTGGCAAGCATTTTCACTTTTTATATTTCTTAATTTTAGCACAGTCTAGTGGCAAGCATTTTCACTTTTTATATTTCTTAATTTTAGCACAGTCTGGTTAACTAGTACTTTTCTTTTCAGTTAATGATTCTGTGTATGTGCCCCTTAACTTGTTTTAGCTTCCACATTTAGCTCCATGCACCACTCATTTTTTTTTTACATATATGAGAGAAAGGTCAACATTTCATTTTTTCTGCATGAATATCCAATTAACTCAGCATCACTTATTGAAAAGATCATCCTTTCCCACTGCACTGCAGCATTATCTTTGTCATTAATCAAGGGACTATAAATGTGTGAGTTCACTTCTGGAATCTCTCTTATATTTACACTTATTAAAAAGGTTTTTTGTCATACCAGAATCTCATTGCTTTGAAGTTTTTTTCATATATTCCAAGTCTATTTGTCTATTCTTGCCCAAGTATCACATTGTCTGAATTAGATTTGATATCTTGTAATATAAATCACTTCTAGATCCCACATGCCATGGAGCTACTAAGCACCGCAACTACTGAGCCTGCATGTTCTAGAGCCTTCGGGCTACAACTAGAGAGAAGCCCACATGGGGAAATGAAGGGCCCACAGGCTGCTACTAAGACCTGATGAAGCCAAAAATAGATAAATTAATAAACAGAAAAAAAAAATCACTTCTGTTAGTGATAGCTTATATGATATGTAGTCACCTTAGTTTTCATCTCTCTGATTGGCTTACTATACCAGAAGCAGAAGATATTAAGAAGAGGTGGCAAGAATACAGAGAAGAACTATACAGAAAAAGATCTTAATGACCCACATAACCAATATGGTATGATCACTCACCAAGAGCCAGACATCTTGGAGTGTGAAGTCAAGTGGGCCTTAGGAAGCATCACTACAAACAAAGCTAGCAGAGCTGATGGAATGCCAATTGGGCTATTTCAAATTCTAAAAGATGATGCTATCAAAGTGTTGCACTCAGTATGCCAGCAAATATGGCACCACTCAGCAGTGGACACAGGTCACTTTTCATTCCAGGAAACGGTCAGTTTTCATTCCAATTCCAAAGAAGGGCAATGCCAAAGAATGTTCAAAGTACCACATGGTTGCAGTCATTTCACATGCTAGCAGGGTTACGCTTAAAATCCTTCAAGCCAAGCTTCAATAGTATGTGAACTGGGAACTTTCTAGAGTTACAAGCAGGATTTAGAAAATGCACAGGAACCAGAGATCAAATTATTAACATCCACCAGGTCATAGAAAGACCAAGGGAATTCCAGAAAAATATCTACTTCCATTTCATTGACAACATTAAAGCCTTTGACTTGTGGATCACAACAAACTGTGGAAAATTCTGAGAGACAGGAATACCAGACCACCTTACCTGCCTCCTGAGAAACCTGTATTCAGGTCAAGAAACAACAGTTAGAACAAGACACGGAACAACAGACTGGCTCAAAATTTGAAAAGGAGTACAACAGTGCTGTATCTTGTCACCCTGCTTATTTAACTTGTATGCAGAGTAGATCATGAGAAATGCTGGACTGGATGAAGCACAAGCCAGAATCGAGATTGTCAGCAGAAATATCAATAATCTGAGATATGCAGATGACACCACCCTTATGAACCAGAGACTTGATGAAGGTGAAAGAGAGTGAAAAAGTTGGCTTAAGACACAACATTCAAAAAACAAAGATGGGGGAGGGCGGTCCTAAGAAGGCAGAGGAATAGAACGGGAAGACCACTTTCTCCCCCACAAATTCATCAAAAGAACATTTAAACGCTGAGTAAATTCCACAAAATAACTTCTAAATGCCAGCAGAGGCCTTCAGGCACCCAGAAAAGCAGCCCATTGTCTTTGAAAGGAGGTAGGAAAAAATAT
>SJYC01126671.1:0-36541 GCA_006408675.1 Madoqua kirkii
TAGATGGGGAAACAATGGAAACAGTTACAGACTTTATTTTCTTGGGCTCCAAAATCACTCCAAATGGTGACTGCAGCCATGAAATTAAGATGCTTGCTCCTTGGAAGAAAAGCCATGACAAACCTAAATAGCATTTTAAAAAGCAGAGACATTACTTTGTTTTCAAAGGTCCATACAGTCAAAGCTATGGTTTGTCAAGTAGTCCTGTATGGATGTGAGAGTTGGACCACACAAAAGGCTGAGCACTGAAGAAGTGATGTGTTTGAACTATGATGTTGGAGAAGACTCTTAAGAGTCCCCTGGACTGCAAGGAGATCAAACCAGTCAATTTTAAGGGAAATCAACCATGAATATCCATTGGAAGGACTGATGCTGAAGCTGAAGCTCCAATACTTTGGCCACCTGATGTGAAGAACTGACATTGGAAAAGACCCTGATGCTGAGAAAGATTGAAGACAGGAGGAGAAGGGAACAACAGAAGATGAGATGGTTGGATGGCATCACCAACTCAATGGACATGAGTTTGAGCAAACTACAGGAGATGGTGAACAACAGGGAAGCTTGGTGTGCTGCAGTCCATGGGATCCCAGAGTCAGACATGACTGAGAGACTGAACAGTAATAACATCAGGTTGTCCTTTAAGGCTTTTGATGAGACGATGAAATGCTCATTGTGGTATGTTAGGAGTCTTGTGATACCACGGGTACCCTGACATGGTGTGAAGGATGGATCAATAAGGACAAGAGAAAGGAAGTGAAAATGAGTTTAGATAAATTATCATAGGGGTCTACACTTAATATTAGAAAGAGAAATGAAAAGACAGATTTAAGGATGTAACAAAAGTAGTCAGGAGGGTTCATGCTTGACTGGATGGATATAGAAGAAAAGGCAAGGGATTCATCAAAGATTATAGAAAGGATTGAGACATAGATATTGGAAAGGCTGGTGAGACTACTCACTGAAATAAGAAAGCAATGATCAAGAGCTGATTTGAGGAATGAGAGGGAGATGAGTTCAATAAACAAGAAATGGAATCCACAGGATTTAAAGAACCATAGCTGAAAGTGTCCTGTATGCAGCAGTGAATAGTGGATTGGACATGAAAAGAGATCAGGGATGGAGAAGGAGAACTGGGATGATGTACACAGTGTGCTCTCAAAGGGAGAGTGCAGGGAGAGGGGACAGGGAAGAGGAATAGTAGAGGACCCAGACAGAAAAGGAGACCAAAATCAGAAAGAGACAGATGAGGAATGAACAGAGGAAGGAGAGAAAGAGAAAGAGGGGAAAAAGTGAGGAGAGAGGAAAAGTAAGAAAAAGATTTTTGTTGTTGTCAGTTAATAGAAAAGCAAACTGGCAGTGTTAGTCACTCAGTTGTGCCCAACTCCTTGCAACCCATGGACAGTAGCCCATCAGGCTCCTCTGTCCATTGAATTCTCCAGACAAGAATATGGAATCGGTAGCCATTCCCTTCTTCAGGAGATCTTCCTGACCCAGGGATCGAACCCATTCTTCTATATTACAGGCAGATTCTTTACTGTCTAAGCCACCAGAGAAGTTAATAGATAGAGCTAATGTCAAACCCATGTATTGTTCAAGCATTCTACTAGAAAATTACCTTGGTGGGACATCACTACAGAGCTTTTAAGACGCTATCTCCCTTCCTGATGTGCTCTTCAGTGTCCTCTGTTGTCTCCTTGCCAGCCGAAGACCTGTGGGCTGATGGGGGAATATTTGGGAGCCCCTGGATTTCCTATTGTTGGATGTGCATTTGAAGTGATGGTAGATGGATGAGTACTGATTCCTTATATTATTAGAGTGGTCTTCTAAAGAGGAATTAATGCAGAAATTCGTTGACTTGGGGATCAGGGGAAATTATGTTGCATATTATAATAAAATTAAAAAAAATAATGCCTTGTTTCCTAATTGCATTCAAGAATTTTTATTGCATTGCTTATCTTTTATTACACTTAGTCAAATTTTGGAATGTTGATGATTCACAAATAAAAGATCATTAAGTATACCTAATAGCCTGTATACAAGGTTAATTTACACCTGAAAGCCAGATGAGGTGTTAACTATATTCAGGTTGCACTTCAGTGGTTTGAAAGGTAATTGTTTTACATTCCCAGAGCTTAAAAGGGACTTCCTAAAATAGAGCTGACTATCAAACACAAAGAGACAGTAAAGCATTTGAATTGTTTTCTTAAAATTCTCTTCCATTTTGTGATTTATCTAACACCAAAGTATTTCATAACACATATTTAATAGAGAGACATTTTGGAGAAAGTTCTACCATCATTGATTAGAGTTTGGGGCCTTTTTTTTTTGGCTTAAACAAAATACTGAAAAATTAGAAAATGAAAAAAAATAAATCTTTGCCTTGATTGATCTGATAAATTCAAAGTTCTAAAGCATACTCAGCAGTCATGTCTGTTCCTCTTTCACCTATCTGACCCCTTGGGGAAAACAAGCTGAACATGAAAAGTGGAAAATGCATCTTATGTATGATGTCACTTGATAAAAAGCACTCCTTACTTGGACCTGGAGAAGTAATTTTAAGCCAGCAAAGAAGTTTCAGAGCAGCATTTTTCTCCCCCCTCTCTCACTTTTTTAAAGGATAATTTTGTTTAAAATATTAAAACGTGAACACACCAAGTTAACCTGCAATCACACACATGAAAGCCCACTTGTCCAGAGGCATTGTATTGTAATTGGGAACTTGACCACTTGACTGCTAGAGCAATTATCTCATGACACATTTATCATGGTACTCAATAACCAAAAACTCAATAACCAATAACTCTGGATAGTTTTCAGAGCCAAAAAAGAAACTGGAATGTAGCAATCAAAATTATGATGCAAAAAGAAGACAAAATTATTTGGCCATATAAATAAACCCAGAATTATTTTTGAACTGAATTTCAATAATTCCCCTGGCTATATGAAAGAGTCTTACTCCTTAGACTTCAAATATCATGTGTTATCATCTTTACATTTTTGAAATAATAAAAGTTTAAAGATCAAGTACACATAATCGTTGCTTGTCTTTCAAAAAAGTAACTTAAAAATGTGAGTGAGAGAAGGTTGGTGTATATGCACTTAATCCATTTTTCTATACTTATTTATCTTGATTAATAAAAGTCAAATAAACTAAAATAGATATTTCAGACTTCAGAAGTTAATCTGTTTTAAAAAAATAAACATTAACTTTTAATAAAGACTCCTGAACACAATCTAAGAGACATTTGGAAAAAGTCTCTCAAAATGTTGATTTCTAACCAGGAAGTGAATCCTGAAAAAAATCCACACCCCAATTAGCATCACTCATGACTTTATAAAGTCTTCCTTTTATGTTTTGAAGAATGCAAGAATTTGAGTAAGATGAAAATTAAAATTCAGAGATTGAATTCAGTTGTGTACTTGAACATTGTGTAAATTCACTGAGCTGAGGCCTGCATTTGTTTATCTGAGAACATTTCAATAAAGTCTTTATAATGTGCTTGCAGCTTCAGAGTGCTGCTAAACTCAAAAATTATAAAGCTATGAATAATTTTTGTGTGAAATGGTACACTGAAATTAACACTACACTTTTTGAGTAAAAAATCCAAGGTGGTACATAGAAATGTCTTCAATTTTCTTGGCTCCGGAAACACAGCTGAAGCTGTGTCTATCAGGATGCTAGGTAGCAATTTCTTAAGATAGTACTGGAGCAACCTCCAGTCAGACATTTAAAAAAAAAAAAAAAAAAAACGCCATCTCACACTGGACTTGCTGCAAAGTCTTCACTCATCCCCTGATTTGTGAAGCACCTGGCAGGATTCCTAACATTGCCTATTAAACTTTCCCCTCCAGCTCTCTTGGAGATCACAAAACCACATTTTATTTTCAAATGTAATGTATCCCACTTGAATTGTTTCCAATCGCCATTAATCTACAATAGAACAGGTATGAAAATGGGAGACCTTTGTCATTTGATGATGCTAATAAAATGGCCAATGTGTATTATACACTTATCATGCGTCAATCACAGCAATAACCCTTTACTTATGTTATTTCACTGAGTCCTCACACAGCCTATGAGATAGATTCTGTATTTTATCATCTCAAGGAGGCCATCAGCACATTATGCTTTTTTAAATATACAAATAAAAGAGAGGGAAAATATTGTGAAGTAAACTATGACATAATGTCTTCTGTTACTTAAAATTTGTATTTTACACTTGTTGAAGGCACTCTTGTATTATACCACCAAAAGCTGCTTTGCAATTTTTTCCTCAATATATGAAGGGATTTGGAATTTCTCCTGTGTGCAGTTCAGTTGCATGACTTGCTGTGTGATAAGTAATCCTTTTGGTATACTTCAGCAACAAACAGTTTCAGCTACATGTAGGTATCTTCCTCTTTGGGATATCATTAAGCACTTGATTTTCCTTTGCAAGAAAGTCTGTCAAGATGATCATTCTTCTAATGATGAATATTTGCTTCACAAAAATCAAATTTAAGCCCCTTGTTCTGTTTCTGTGTATACAGCAACTTTTTATCTTAAAGCCAAGTGCATTGTGTGATCTTTCTGAAAACAACTTAAATGCAAATTAATTTAGCATGTGCAGTAACATCAGTGCCCATAAACTCCGGTAAAGTGATGACAACAGGAACAGCAATGACCAAGTATGGTTCTGCGCGCTGACAGTGCCAGCCGTGTCTCAGCTGCCACGAAGCCAGTGGTGACCATAAAACACTGTTCTTTGTATAAGCCATCTCAATTTATGAGATGTGAAAACATGTAATACTTATTTCTTGGCATCTATAAAATATAGTGCATTCAAAACAGTATATAATTGTTAAGATGCCAATCCAGAAACTGTTACCCAGGAAATCTGACTCTGGACCACATTCTCTTAATTGCTACAGTATACTAGTTATAGGAAAATTAAGGAAATAAGTCCATGTCCTTATCTTAATTTTGCCATAATGAACTAAAGTTGGAGCTCAATATAACTTTCACCTTAGGTCTGTAGATTTAATTTAAAAACTTTGCCGCTGCTTCTTGGGTTTTTATTAAATAGTGACAACAGCCTTAGTACTCTGTACAAAGAGGTGATGGTTTCTGACCAGAGAATTTATGATCTAAATTAGACAGGACATAACCGGGGAAATGAGATGACAAAAGATCATGAGATGTTGGTGTTGGTTTCGATTTGCTTCATTTTCATGGCGCCGATTTTCTTAGTGCTTCCTCAATTTACACTTCCTGTCCCTTTCCTCCCATTATTTTTGAGGTATGTCAAGCAGCTAGTATGTTCCCTTTATTGAAAGTGAAGAATCTGTGCATACCAGTATTCACACAGCCAGTAAGCAGATGAGATGGTTCTAGCCTCATATTATCCCTGTATTCACAGCATATCTATGTTCAAAACTTATAATCCTGTTGCTGTGTTTAACAAATGGCTGAATACAATGATCCCATATGAAGACACAAAAACTCTCCTGCAAGAGGAGAATTTGACGATGTAAACATTTACCTTGAATTTAGTGAAAATAGCAAAGTGGAGCAATGAACAGCATGTGCTCTGGAGCAGCCTGTCTTGGTCCATATTCTGGCTCTACCACTAAGGAGCTTTGCAAACTTGGTCAAGTTACTTAATCTTTCTGTGAACTGGCTTCCTTATGTTGTATATGGCAGGGATCATATTAGCAACAGAAATTCTGGATGTAAAGAAATAAAAGACTAAAACTCTATCAATAAATAAGATTGCATATAAATTAAAAAGAATGGTCTTTAAAATAGACAGAAACCTAGAAAGGATGAGTAAGAAATTTGAGGGAAAAGAGGAGGCACTCTGTTGTTATATTAAACTTGAATCGACTGTCAGTTCACCTCACCTTTGGTTTTTATATACGTTATTATTCATCCATACACATCTAATTTTTGTAGTGACCCTCAAAGGGTTATCAATTGCCAGTGCTCATTGAATAATACTTCCTGTTTAAATTTCCAGAAACATATCCACATATCATTTTCATAGTCCCAGTTCTATTTGTTTATATGTCTGGGCAAGAACATCTGATAAACACATGCTGTCGTCCCAAAGCCACACTGACTTCTTGGTATTTATGAGCACACTGAAGAGACTTACTAAGTGAATGAATGCCTGCTGAAGCCATACTTTCACCTAGCGCCTTTATAGTACCAGAGATAGTTGCCAGCTCTTTTTAGGATGTTAAGAAGCATGTTTACACAGAGATAGTATGGAAAATAATTTCTCATTCACGGCAACATTAAAGTGCTCCAAAAGGGTCATGATGAAGAATCATAGCACAGCTGTGGTGAAATTTCTTAATTCATCAAGAAGTCTGTTTTCCCAGTATGAAAATGTAGGCTTAATATGTGTCCCATAGGCATATAACTACTACTTCTGCTCAACACACTCTTCATATTATTGCAGGATGAAGGGTGGGGAGTAACCTCAAACAGCTGGAAATGATAATGCTTTTGTTCATGGTAGACAACGGTAACTCTAGCTGGCCTTTCATATTTCTCTTCTTTGAGCCTTCAATCACCAACATTCCCTCCACACACCCCACCCCGCCTTCATGCATACTTAGGAGATGAGCACATGATCCCCGCTCCTAAAGTCACAAGTCTCCATCCTCAAGGCCTCAGTGGCTCAGGAATAGACACGTTACCAAGACCAGGCCAATCAAGAATCCTTCTTGGGAAACTTTCCACTTAAACTGAGAGGAAAGATTTTGTTTTCTTTCTGTTACAATGTTGGAAGAATAGCAGGTGGTCATAGTTCCCAGCCTTCCGCAGGAAACCTATATGATGCAGAACGAATAAGATTCAAACAGAAGTAAAATCAAGGAGAGAAGAGAGCATGTCACATCTCCAAAGGGCACTTCTCATTCCTGATGGAGAGCCATTCCTCAAGTGAACAGTGACCTTTAGAGTTGGGCCACAAAGGAGTATTAGTGAAGAGGAAAAAAAATCCAGGTACTTGGAATACTAGTCCTAGTCTCTAAGGATCAGGTTCTGATAGCTTGTCCTTCAGTCCACGAAATACCCAATATCCTGTCCACTTTTATCAGCTAATTAACTCTTCTTACCTTCTTAGCTAGTTTGAGTTGAGTTTCCATCACTTGCAACTGAAAGGATCCTGAATAATATAAACTTTCTATAAATGTACAAACACTCTCAAACAAGTAATTTCATTTTGCACAGAGGATGAGTCTATTTTATGGATAAGGGAAGAAAGGTTAAGGATTTGCTTGCCTCTATAGTGGAGCAGAATTGTTTTTAATAAAAAACAGGTGGTAAAGAATGGGAATTATATCTAGGTCTCTTTCAAATGGATTCAGCAAGTTTTCCTTCCAGAAATGCTGTGCCATGTTTATTTGTCTCCAAATTCAGGCTTCATCTGGGAGGCAAGCATTCCCAGAGCCTCAGCCACCGACTGCCGATTCTAACTAAGGGCTCTCTGTTCCTTCTACTTGCACTCGGGGCCCTAAGAGAGGCTCACAGATGCACCCGGACCATAGTTACCCATGCTTTTTCATAGTTCATACTTATTAAACACTTACTACACACTAAGCACTGTTCTAAGCACTGTTATCTATATTAACTCATTTAACCCTCAGTAAGGCTATGGTTTCTCCAGTAGTCATGTACGGATGTGAGAGTTGGACTGTGAAGAAAGATGAGCGCCAAAGAATTGATGCTTTTGAACTGTGGTGTTGGAGAAGACTCTTGAGAGTCCCTTGGACTGCAAGGAGATCCAATCAGTCCATTCTAAAGGAGATCAGTCCTGGAAGGAATGATGCTAAAGCTGAAACTCCAGTACTTTGGCCACTTCATGAGAAGAGTTGACTTATTGGAAAAGACTGATTCTGGGAAGGATTGGGGGCAGGAGGAGAAGGGGATAACAGAGGATGAGATGGCTGGATGGCATCACCGACTCTATGGATATGAGTTTGAGTGAACTCCGGGAGATGGTGATGGACAGGGAGGCCTGGCATGCTGTGATTCATGGGGTTGCAAAGAGTTGGACACGACTGAGCAACTGAACTGAACTGAAACACTTTTAAGGTAGGTGTTACAGTTGTCCTTACTTTATGCATCAAGAAACAGAAGCAGAGATGAGAGATTACATAACTTTCATGGGTCACAACACTAACACAGATTCAAATGGAGGAAATGACACTCCAGCATCTGTCTTTGCCTGGAGTCAATACATGGTGCTCGGATGCTCTGCCTCAGACTCTTAGTACATTTTTCTAATAGCTTGTGCACCTGGGTGCCTGCTCTTTTAAATCCTCACTCTCATATCTTGAGTCTGTATTTCCTGTTGCATGAGCTCTGCAACCTGTGTGCCTATGGGGCCTGACTGCCCCTCCTGTTCTATCTAAATTCTGGGAAGGATTGGGGGCAGGAGGAGAAGGGGATAACAGAGGATGAGATGGCTGGATGGCATCACCGACTCTATGGATATGAGTTTGAGTGAACTCCGGGAGATGGTGATGGACAGGGAGGCCTGGCATGCTGTGATTCATGGGGTTGCAAAGAGTCGGACACGACTGAGCAACTGAACTGAACTGAAACACTTTTAAGGTAGGTGTTACAGTTGTCCTTACTTTATGCATCAAGAAACAGAAGCAGAGATGAGAGATTACATAACTTTCATGGGTCACAACACTAACACAGATTCAAATGGAGGAAATGACACTCCAGCATCTGTCTTTGCCTGGAGTCAATACATGGTGCTCGGATGCTCTGCCTCAGACTCTTAGTACATTTTTCTAATAGCTTGTGCACCTGGGTGCCTGCTCTTTTAAATCCTCACTCTCATATCTTGAGTCTGTATTTCCTGTTGCATGAGCTCTGCAACCTGTGTGCCTATGGGGCCTGACTGCCCCTCCTGTTCTATCTACTTGGCTCTATCTTCGTTCATGTGACCCATGTGACTAAAGGTAAACTAATGCTCACTGAATCTGCCCAGATAATATTTGCAGTACTTGATCCCATACACTGACAATAGAAGGATGGCCAAACATGAGCCGGCCCTGAATGAACTAACAGTACCAGCAGGGAAGACCCAGAGGACCCACAAGTAACAAAAACTGTCTCTAATATTTACCTCCTTTTCTTTTTAACCTGTTGACATTTGATAGTATGAAATATTGCCTAAGATAAATTATTCTCCTGAGAATTCTGGGGCTAGTTATCTGGTTTTGCTCACTGTGTTTACTAAAAGAATTTGCACTATATTTGCAGAGAGTTCAAATATCAAAGATTAATTTTTATAAAAATATAATGTACTAAAGGGATACTAGGTGTTGAAACTGGAAACTGGAAAGGCTTTGAGGTTGACAAAAGGGTACAAACTTTAAGTTATAAGATTAGTAAGTTTTCAGGATCTATTATATAGCATGATGACTACAGGTGATTACAGCTAATATTACTGTGTAGTATACTTGAAATTTTCTGAGAGTATTTGCTATGCATACTCACCCTCCCCCCCTCCCAAAAAAAGTAACTATGTGAGGTGATGGATGTGCTAATTAACCCAACTGCAGGAATCATTTAACAATGCATATGTACATCAAAACTACTTTGTATACTTAAATATGCTGCTGTTTTATTTGTAAAGAAAGAAAGGAAGAAAGGAGTAGGGCTAGAGGGATGAAGGAAAGGAAACTAGCCTTCAAAACAGAACAGGGAAAATCACAAACCAAGACAGCTTAGTGATTTGACTGATTCTTGGGTCCAAAGTCCAAATGCTGGAATAAATGAGCTTCAAATAACCTTTTTCTCGATGCAGTCAGCCAAAGGTTCCAAGTAAAAGCAATCATCTAGTCCGGCTTTCAGTTAGGACAGGGCAGGACACATGACTGACATATTCATGGAGCTTCCCTTTTGGCTCAGATGGTAAAGAACCCACCTGCAATGCAAGTCATGGGTTCAACCCCTGGGTCAGGAAGATCCCCTGGAGAAGGGAATGGCTATCCACTCCAGGGAGGACACATGACTGACATACTCACATTGCCCACAAGTAGATGAAATTCACCCAAAAGTCACAGGGAAATTAAGAATGGTTGATGGTTGCTAGGCAGCCAAATAACACACCAAGGTCTCTACAGTACTGACTTTAGCGCTACATCCTTGACCATGAGTATTGGGTAAGTTATTCCTAGTTTCAGTATCTACATCTAATGGTACTAAGGGATGCTCCTATTCAGAACTTCATGAAGATGACAAAAATATTTACTGAGATCAAATAATTCCATACTTGGTAAGAACATTGCCTAGATACATGTTAAAATACAGTGAACTAGAAAGGATACATATGAAGTTCTGACAACCTATCTGTCTCACAAAGAACTTAAGATTAACCTGGAACCAGGAGGCTAAGGGAATGGCCTGGCCCAGAACAGTATCTCTGTCTGTGTTCCATATTTTCTGTGCTGGGACATAGACTTCAGTCTGAAGGGTCCCACGACTTTGCTCCTGCACCTATTTAAAGTCACCACCATTATCACTGGATAGTTGTTAAGGTTTGCCTTACCTTAAGTATTCTGTTACACTTGGCTTGGTAATAAATACGGCAGTTTTCTGCCTCTCAGATCAGCACTCTCCAAGTCTGCAGCTGTGTATTCTTTGATGACTACCTTCTTTTCAGAGGATCAGTCATCTTCAGGCTGCAAGTATGCCATAATATATCTTTTAAAAAGGGGATCACTCCTTCGACATAACCACTGAACACTTAATTCTCCTTTTCAGGGAAACATGGGCACCGTGATAATTGCTGGATAAGACCGTATAAAATTATTAATCTTGGCTCACTCCAGTCCTTGCAGTGAGTCCTCAGGATTAGGTACAAATATTATTTTTAAATATCTAATAAGATAAACTTCCTTCCTAGAAGTTATTCCACTAACAGGATTAATGAAGTAAACCAAAATCCTACCTTCCTCTTGATAGTAAACATTTACTATCTTGATGAGAACAGAATTTACTTCTCATACCTAATTGTTGTCAGATTTTAAAACTTGATTTTCATTCAACAGGTAAATCCATTTATACATCTGGGGGTATATTTTACTATTAACTCAAAATGACACATGCATCAGAATTAATCAAATAACATCCCATATAACTCTATTAAGGCTTCCCCCCCCCCCCACCACTGAGAATAGGATAGCTGGGGCTATGGCACTGACTCCCAAATCTCACCGAATTTACACAACAGAAGTTGATCTCTCACAAAGAAGGCTGAGGACCTTCAGGGCAACTGCCCTCCTTGTAAAACTCAGCTTCTTTTATCTCCAGGAATTAAAGCTTTCTGACGTCTTTGTGCTACACATATTTGTTCCTTCCCAAACTGAGACTTTCTCTCTCTCTCTGACAACTCTCTTTACCCTTAGACATGCATCTGCCTCCCCTCATTAGCTCTCCCTTCCTCTCCAAGGCTCTTCCCTCGCACACTCAATGTGTCACTTCCTCCTCCACATTTTGGAAACTCCCAACTAAGATGCCATCAACTGCTTAGTTACCCTGACTACTGCCATCTTCCTCTCTGCCAGTGCTTCTTTGTCATCTATCCAATCTATTTAAAATCCCTCTGCCAAGACATTCTATTCACTTAAGCTAAGACCAAGATAGCTGTGTTTCTTCCCACCCATCTCTAACTTCCCTTCCCTCTCTGCCTTCTGACTTCTGGCTACTTTCAATTTATCAGTCAACAAAATTCACTAATTTGCTTGCAGGATTCTATAAACTGCACTAGGAACTCTATTCAGGAGAAAAGGATAACATAGCTTCCATCATCAGGTATATTCAGTGTTTCAGGAATTTTTATTTGATAATCCAAATAAAAGCTGAAATGTAATATATTATACTTTTAGGTGTATGACCATCAGAGGGAGTTCAATAGAAGGAGATGGATGTTTGGACTTGACAAATTAGAAAGCCTCTAATTCAGTGGTTTCCAATCATGACTGACTGATCATTAGAATCATCTAGAGAGGGTAAACAAAAAAAAAAACCCTCAGATGAATGATTCAGCAACTCCAGGGATGGCAAGACTGAGATCTACAATTTATATATGTGTGTGTGTGTGTGTGTGTGCGTGTGTGTGTGTGTGTAGCTATCGTAAGTGCATAAATGTATGCATGTATATATACACAGGCATCTATGTATATGAGTAAAAATGCTTGGTGGCTCAGATGGCAAAGACTCCGTCTGCAATGCAGAAGACCCAGGTTTGATCACTGGGTCAGAAAAATCCCCTGGAGAAGGTAATGGCTACCCACACCAATATTCTTGCCTAGAGAATTCCATGGACAGAGGAGCCTGGCAGGCTACAGTCCATGGGGTTACAAAAAGTTGGACATGACTGAATGACTAATACACACATATGTATTTATATACAAGCACATACATATAAAGCATGTATGTATACATAATATATATACATTCACACATTATAAGTAAAAATAAACACCTCTCCAAGTGATTTTTATGATTGCTATGGTCTTTATGATCAAAGTCAACTTCATTCCTATATCTTGTTAACCAAATTGAAAAGTGAATTGCAGACAGGTTTAAGCAGTTTAGATAAATCACACAAGCAAGTACTGACAAAACTGGGATGTAAGAAGAGCTTTCTTGATTCACTGCCCCGAAAGTCCTCCAGTGTTTTGAACTCCAAGAAGATGATGGGAATATTTGGAGCTTCAGTTGGAACTTGAATTGTGGCTAGGTTTCATAAACATGAGGAACAGATACAGTATTCAAGAGAAGTTTCTTCTCATCTCTGTTCCTATCCAACTAGTTTAAATTCAAGGCATATTTTGTATATTAATGAGAGGCTAAAATATATAGGCATCAACCTGGACACAATCAGGGAAAGTGCACCTTTGAGAGGATACTGCCCTTTAAAGTCTTTGTTAGCAACTGGGACCCCCTGAGGATCATTTTCAACGTTCAACTTCTTTTTGTCTACTTCAGACTACTGAACTAAAATTTCTAGAGATGGGACACAGAAATATGAATTACTAATGTGTTTCTCAGTTGATTCTTATGCACAGTAAATTCTAAGACACATGGTAAAGGGGAATAAAGATAAGACAATGGCACAGATAACGATGAAAATCAAGATAAGAGTTTTCAGCTCAGAGATGTAAAGAGAGGGAAAGAGTGTTGTTTCAACTTTGTAGCAAGGTCAAAGCTGTACAAACTTTTCTTCATCCATTAAACAACTGAGGTTGCAGGGCCACCAAGTAACCTGAAGTCTGGGGAGATAAGGGTGCTTCGGGGGAGAAACAGAACCAAGTATTTGTTTACCTGGGACGGACAATACTAGACACCACCTTAGCTGGAAAGAAGGATGCAGCTAATTTTTTAAACAAATTGCTAGAGGATAAGGGTGAGCTAGCATGAGAGTGCCAAGTACCTAAGGATCTCAGCTACAGGGGCCTTCATAACCTCTCGCAGGATTTGACTCCAGGAACTCCACCCTGGCTCAACCCTTCACTTCTATTTCCCTACAAAACAAAAGCCTTAATCTGCAGGAGGAAGAGCATGAAAACTGCCATGTTAAGGCTTGAGTGAAAACGCACTAGAGGATAGGACAGAGAAAGAAAGCAAGAATCACATTACCCCTCGGAGAGGGGCAGGAGCATATGAAAAGGCCATAAGCCAGAGACCCAGGAATTACTGAACATGAGCTTATGTGATTATAAACATACATGTTATAACCCATTTCAATTTAGAAAATCTAATTGTCTGAAGTACAATTAAGAATTAGTAGGGTCTGGAAATGTAAATGAGTGCAGCCTCTATGGAAGAGAGTATGCTGCTGCTGCTGCTGCTAAGTCGCTTCAGTCGTGTCCAACTCTGTGCGACCCCATAGATGGCAGCCCACCAGGCTCCACCATCCCTGGGATTCTCCAGGCAAGAACACTGGAGTGGGTTGCCACTTCCTTCTCCAATGCATGAAAGTGAAAAGTGAAAGTGAAGTCGCTCAGTCGTGCCTAACTCTTCTCGACCCCATGGACTGCAGCCTACCAGGCTCCTCCATCCATGGGATCTTCCAGGCGAGAGTACTGGAGTGGATTGCCATTGCCTTCTCCAGGAAGAGAGTATGGGGATTCCTCAAAAATTAAAAATAGAATTACCATATGATCCAGCAATTCCACTTCTAAGCATATATTGAAGGGAAATGAAAATCATTGTTCAAAGAGATATCTGTGTACCCATGTTCACCGCAGCATTATTTACAATAGTTCTGACACAGACACAGCGTAAGCATCCATTGATAGATGGATGAATAAAGATGTGACATGTATGTGTGTGTATATATATATATATAATTTAGGCATAAAAAGGAACTCTTGCCACTTATCAAAGAGACGGATAGACCTTGATGGCATTATACTTGTGAAATAAATCAGACAGTAAAGACAAATACTGTTTAATCTCATTATGCAGAATCTAAAAAGATCAAATTCATAGAAACGGAACAGATTGGTAGGTACCCAGTACTCATGCCTGGAAAACCCTATGGGCGGAGGAGCCTGGTAGGCTGCAGTCCATGGGATCTCGAAGAGTCGGACACGACTGAGCGACTTCACTTTCACTTTTCACCATCATGCACTGGAGAAGGAAATGGCAACCCACTCCAGTGTTCTTGCCTGGAGAATCCCAGAAATCGAGGAGCCTAGTGGGCTGCCATCTATGCGGCTGCACAGAGTCAGACGTGACTTGAAGTGACTTAGCAGCAGCAGCAGAAGTGGCTGGAGGTGGGGGGTGGGGTAAATAGGTGAAGATGTTAAGAAAATAAAAGGAAACCTTGAGTTAGAACCTCTCAGTTGAGCCCAGGCAGTCAACAAAACTGAAAGAAATAGCAAAATGGTTGTTTTACACCAAAAAAATATTGGTCTACATCCTGTCTTGAGCAAAACTGAAGTAACTTGTATCTAACATAAAGTTGGGTCAACCATAGACTTTCTAGTCCCACATCAAATTTCTCAAAACCTCACATTTCCTTTGCATTTGATTCATCTTGAGTTCCTGTCCATCCTTCATAAGAGTAATTCTGTTTGCTAAAAGATCTGGTTACCTTTCAATTTTCTTCAAAAAGTTCATAATATCCATTCATTTTACTTATTTAATATCCAAAAGTTTGCTTTACCCACAAAATTTAATGAATTCAAAGTAATCTATTTAGGTAACTTTCTTCTGGCCCAGAATTTAGGTCTATACTTTAGGTAAACTGTTTAATCTAACCAGTTTTTTTAAATTTTGAACAGAGATGTACATGGAACGTTACCCCAGATACACTATCACTGGGAAGATAACTTCTGAAAGAGATCACTGTCTAATACCAAAGCAATAAGTTCATTTTCTAAGAATGCATTTGTGAAGAGATTCCTTACTTTTAAAAGACAGTTGTAAATACCTTATATAGTAAGCATAAGGAAAGGGTACAGGTCTAGGATTTGCACTCAGAGACGTAGCTTGCAGTTTACTATCCATATAAATTTAAACCTCTCCTAATTCTAATTAAATAAGTAGTGCATGTGTAAGCACCATGTCTGTAATTTACCATGTGAAAATGTTAAACTTTGTATTATTAACATACACACTACTGTCTTTCTTTCATTCATTCAACAAAATTCTATTTAAACCTCTTTAGAAATTAGACAATATTTTCTTCAAGTGACTTTTCCCAATCTTCCCTTCCCTATCTGGGCTCTTCAGACTGAGTCTGATTCATCTAAGTAGCTACGTAATTTAGCTCATGATCTGACACATAGCAAGTACTCAATAAATAATTTCAGTCAGTGTCAGCTTCCTCTTCCCTTCTACTTCCAGCAACTAATATATTCTAAATTATGTGTGGTAAAGTTATTCAACAGCACCCAGATTCACTCCATGATGATGTGTAGTTTTTAAAAGAACATTTCCACTTTGAATGTCTCTATACTTGCCAGAATTAAGATAATTAATGGACATTCATACTTTGAACTTTACATCTTTATTCAAACTTCATCTTTATAAAAAAAAATTTATCATGAAAGGCCCACCATATGCTCAAAAGCTATTATGATTGTTTAGATAGAGAGAGACGGGTGCTCCCTCTTCTGGTTCTACAGAGAAAGATGATGACAGAAAACCCTCTGCAGAGTCAGACTCACATCCTGAGCAGGGAGACCTGCCCACACAAAGCATTATTTCAGAATTCTGGGGTGTGGGAGGCTACATAATGACTAAGTTTGCTATACATCCTTAACTGACCTAAAATACTGCATTGATACAAATGCTTGCCAGATGGGAAAAATATTATGAAAAAAGAGATCTTACTAATCTTACTCAAGGTTTGAAAAGCTATTATTTAAAAAGAAAGAAAGAAAGAAACCCAGGATAATAAAACAGTAAAATATATATATATATACATATATATATATATAAAATAAGACTTGACAGTTTCTCTTAAAATGACAAGTATACAAAAAAACAGACAGTTTCTTTCTTGGTGTGAATGGCTGTTAACTTTGCAACCCCCAAATAATATATGTGTAAGGTATTTTAAAGTTGCAACACAGAATGATGAGTATTATTTCAGCTGGTCCTCACAATAGATGCTATAAGTCAATAAGCCAGGGAATCAATATTATCATTGTTGTTTCCCTCAATTTCAATGGAAGTACCTATACAATGATGCATAGCTTTTTTATAGGGCTTGCAAAACAAGCCCATGACCACTTCTATGCTTCAGATATTAATAATGGATAAATTCTAAGTGAAGGCTTTCTATGGTCAGGCACTGAAACAATCAGTTTACAAGTTATGCCTCATTTAGTCTTCATAATAATTCTATAAACTACACACCATTATGACTCCCATTTTACAAATGAGGAAATTAAGCATGATCACTTTTCAGGGCCAAATTCAAGGCTATGCCCTATCATCTGAAGTAAATTGTGTGAAAACTCACTAAAGTCAACTCAAGTACACATGAGGAATTGCTTGGAAATCACAGCACTCTTCACAGAATGCCACAAAATATTGATATATTTAGTTCCATTTTATAAACTAGAAACATTTTCCAGCAGAAAATGTTACTACAATATATATATATGTGTGTACCAACCAAGTTATACTTCCATCATCTATGTTTAAACATAAAAGTAAGACATAAATCAACTCCAGATTTGAAGAGGGATCTTATGTCTCAGAATACCTTTAACTCTAACATATACAGACTACCCCATGTCGTGCAGAATTATGTATTTTACTCACTGGATTTTACCAAAGTTGAAAATTCTCCTGGATATGTTTCAGCTATTTTCAAACCAGTCCAGAAGTCTTCCCATACCCTTCTCCAAGATAAAAGTAAGCATGAATTAAAATTTCTTGACACCTTAGAGCCCAAGGCTTCCGTGATAGCTCAGCTGGTAAAGACTCTGTGTGCAATCAGGAGACCCCAGTTCAATTCCTGGGTTGGGAAGATCCACTGTTGAAGGGATAGGCTACCCACTCTAATATTCTTGGGCTTTGCTTGTGGCTCAGCTGATAAAGAGTCTGCTGGGATATGGGAGAACTGAGTTTGATACCTGTGTTGGGAAAATCCCCTGGAGAAGGGAAAGGCTACCCACTCCAGTATTCTAGTCTGGAGAATGCCACGGACTGTATAGTCAATGGGGTCGCAAAGAGTCAGACATGACTAAACAACTTTCACTTTCCAGCCCCCATGATTAGATATAACGTTTGTTTTTTCTTTTTTAAGATCAGCATGTCGTCCCTGTAGGTCTTTAAATAAATTTGACTGAAATCTTGGCTTTTCAAATGACTTGAAATAATCTGCAATAAAAATGTATGGCAAAAATTTGCACAGAAATAACATGTGACTGAAATCAAAGATCTTTTGCTGACCCTAATTTTTTATAACTACATCTTCCTCTTTGCTTTGCAATACTTCTCCACAAGACTACTCTGAGTTTCTGCAGACAATGCAAAATTTTTTAATCTCTAAAATGATACAGGTCTCCACATTCCCAAAACACACACAAATTTTCAAGAAAACATTTTATCAAGTTAAAACCATGTAAGATGAACCCAATTACTTTATGAAGTGATGAAAAAGCTTGATTGGCTACCCAATTTGCCATTTTCATGCTCATTGTTTACCCAGCTGCATGAGCCACTGAGCAAACAGTCAGCAGCAGTTGCCAAGGTTTTACCATAATAACAAATTATGAGGAAAAACTTAGAATTCAGAAAATTCTGCACAGAAACTTAGCTACTTTCTGAATACTGGGGAACATACCAATTTAGTGAAATTTGGCAGCCAAACCCCACTGTTCTACGGGTGTGTGGGAGAGTAGTTTGAGAAGCACATTTTCTTGGATTCAGACTTTGCTCCTCTTTAACCATCTAACTTCCCTTCTGTGGATGCCCTAATAGGAAATCCACAATAATTATCATACAAGAAATTAACTGTGTGAAATTGCTCTTAATTAAATTTTATATTTGAAAGAAATTGAATTAAATCAAGCACCAGTGGACTAGCTCAGAGGTAACAGAACATGGGAGAAAATGCACAGGCTTCCATGAAGTTGAGTAAGAAAAAAATCAACTAACCCTTTAAAGAATCAGTAATGAGTTCAGTTCTTGAGTTGGGAAGATACCTTGGAGGGGGAAATGACAACTCACTCCAATATTCTTGCATGGAGAATACCATGAACAGAGGAGTCTGGTGGGCTGTAGTCCAAGGGTAGCAAAGAGTCGGACACGATTGAAGCGACTTAGCACAGCACAAAGGGCTGTGGGTAATACAACAGGATAGACTCCCTGGCTGCCCAGACACACGTGGAGTTGTACTAACTCCAGGTTCTTTTCCAGAGACTTCAGCAAAGGTGCTCATGACAAAAATAGGGGCATGGTGGATACCCTGAGAGAGTTCCCCCTTGGAAGTAGAGGCTGGCAAGAGCGAAACAGCTGCTTCTGTGGGCAAAGCATGAAACTGAAGCACCTGGCTCAAACCATTCTCTCACAAACAGCAAAAGCCTGAAGCTTCCATGAGAGGAGCAGAGGTGAAGACCCATTGCTGATTGGAGAATGCAGAAAAAAAATTATCTACCCTGGAGTAGGGCCAGTCCAGAATCCTGTGTTAATGCCACTAGAGGTGTGCTGTTCCCACTGGGAAGGGCCAGGAGACTCTTCTGCACCAGGAAAGCAGAGAACCTATCCTGCCCTCTTCCTTCACCACCCTTAATCCCCACCAGCAACATACAATTACCAGAACAGTCAGCAATTTCATTCAAGGTATGTGCCCAAGAGAAATAAAAGCTTACATCCTCACAAAATCTGTAGAGATATGTTTAAAGCAACTTTATTCATAAATGCTAAAAACAAGCTAAAAGGAAATAACTTAAATGTCCATCAACTGGTGAGTGGATGACAAACTACATTATAGCCGTTCAGTGGAATACTACTCACCAATAAACAGAAATAAACTACTATTAAATACAACAACATGAAGGAATCACAAATGCAGTAAGTGAAAGAAGGCAGACAAAAAAGGCTATTTACTATTAATATATGCTCCTATTCATACAACATTCTAGGAGAGCAAAATTCTAGTGACAAAGAGAGTTCACTGGTTTCCTGGAGGTAGAAAGTGAAGGTGTGAATTGCTCAGTTGTGTCTGAGTCTTTGTAAGACTCAGTAGTCTTTGCTAGACCCATGGACAGTAGCCTGCCAGGCTCCACTTTCCATGGAATTCTCAGGCAAGAATACTGAGTGGGTGACCATTTCCCTCTCCAGGGGATCTTCCCAACCCAGGGATCAAACCCACGTCTCCAGCATTGCAGGCAGATTCTTAACCACCTGAACCATTAAGGAAGCCCAGAGGTAGAAGAGGGCACAAAGGAATTTTGGGGAAATGTAATCTTCTAAATCTTAATTGGAGTAGTGGTTACATGTCTGTACAAACCCATCAAGTTCATAAACAATGAATTTTAAAGTATATAATAAACCTGACTTTAAAAGTCAAAATACATATGATAGCTTCATTTTTGTCAGAGTTTGAATGATTTTGAAAAAATTTTAATTTGCTTAATAGATCAGCTTTTATGGAATACATACTATATGCCATGCCATGTTCTATCTAACATGAATTAGTTTTGACCCTTTGAGATTATCCAGTATCATACACTACTTCTTAAAATATCTTCAGCAATTAATGGATTAAATATGAAATCTCAATGTGAAAATTAAAATATACAGAATTATATATGAGACATATGGCTCAGCATGGAAAAACTCCACCTGTAACTCAGGAGATCTAAGAGACGTGGGTTGGATCCCTGAGCTGGGAAGATTCCTTGGAAGAAGGAATGACAATCCACTCCAGTATTCTCGCTGGGAAAAATCCCATGAACAGAGGAGCCTGGAGGGTTACAGTCCACGCATGAGGTCACAAAGAATTTGGAACAACTGAAGTGACTGAGCACATATATACACATGAGATAAGAAAGGGACAGGGCGCAATCTTTAAATGAGTGATACAGCTGTGAGGACACAACATAAACTAGTTAGAGCAAACTAGGTCCAAGGTAGTGGATTTGTCAACTTCCACTAGACCTTGAGCCTCATTGTGTCCTCACTGTAATACATTAGCAAGCTAAAGGACACATCAACCAGCGCCATGACATTTCTGAGGCCAACCACAAAAAGCCAAAAGTGAGCAGTGGCCCAGTTCCTGGAGATCCACTCCTTACCCAAACAGTTGCAATAAATCTCCCACTATTAGCCTATGAAATTACCTAGCCCAGAAAAACTAACCACCTCATATTTCAGGACTGCTCTCACTTTCTGAAATGGACTGCATTCTATTTAGGGAGTGTGTGTGTGTGTGTGTGTGTGTGTGTGTGTGTGTGTTAGCACGTGCAGACGTTAAGTTGCTTCAGTTGTATCTGACTCTGCAATCCTATGGGTTGCAGAGACCACCAGGCTCCTCTGTCAATTCTCCAGGCAAGAATCCTGGAGTGGGTTGCCATGCCCTTCTCCAGGGGAATCTTCTCAACCCAGGGATGGAACCCAGGTCGGCCCCTTTATAGGCAGATTCTTGACTGTCTGAGCCAGGTACAGAGGAGGGAAGATATAAAACCAATGTGAGAGATCTGCAATTAAATTATAGAGAGTAACAAAGAGTAAACTGTCAAATAAGCACTTAAAAATATATCTATATTATATTAAAAGTTTCTACAAACAAAAAAGAAAAAGACAATTGACTAGAAAGGTGGGGAAAGGAAATGATTTGGTAATTTACAGGAAATAAACATCATTACATTTTTTTTAATTTTTAAAGAAGCAGTGAAAACTACAATGCTGAAAACATAATGTTCTAAATGATGAACTTCCTCATCATTTTTGCCTGAATAGTTATTTAACTTATATAAACATGTAGGACAGAATACTTTCTTCTCCATGCAGGCTTCTCAGCAATGCTAATGGACTCCAGATCACTTAAACCACAAACATTTATCAGAGAGAACAAGATGGCAGAGGAGTAGGTGGATGTGGAGGACATCTCTCTCAATGGATATTTCAGGAATACACCCTCAGACACAGAAGAGCCTGCAGAACACCAGCTGAGAGCAGGCATGCGTACTTGATTGTGGGAAGAATATATAGAGCCATGCAAAACTCAAAACCAACAAAATTAAGTAAAGCAATTATCCTTCCAAAAAAAATTTTTTTTTATCAGGTACCTGAGAACAAGTACACTCTCAAATAGGATGAATTTGGTCTGCTTCCTTAATCAGAACCTTCCCAACTTGTGAATTAAAATGGATGTCATTACTTCTCAATAATAACAGCCAAGTTACCACTACTATTTTTAAAATTTCAACTTGCTTTTTCTCACACCCTTGTTAGCAAGACCCCAGGAAGTTGAGTAGTGCCATTTTAGCTAAACTAGCTCCATTTATTTAGAAAATTGATTTAAGAAACAATTTTTTAACCTGATGGTATTTGAAACACTGAATAAGTGCTGTTGCTTCTTAGGAAAAAAATAATTAGGAACTAGGTGATAGAGACCTATTTATTTTAATGTAATCCTGACATGTACAAAACAGAAAAACAATATAGAAAATCTACTCACTCTCTAATGGAAATGGCTTCATAAAACTAAAAAGATTTGGTAATACTGAGCATCAGTTCATGAGAAACTGGTTATTATCAACACTCAGTGCCTAGCTTTCTAGTTAATGAGCTGAGAAGAAACCAAGAATGGTTAATAATCCCACAAACTGATCATAATCAAATCACCACAGTGTTAAGAGAATTAAGGGGGTTATAACTTGAAAAAAAATACAAATATAAAAATACTATTTTGACCATATGTATTATGGCAAAGCTATTTTCTAAAGCTACATGGAAGTCAAAAAAGATTAAACTTTCTTCTGCAAACACTTAAAAAAAAATCAGGTCAAGCAGATTTTATTGATAGCACCTAAAATCACTGCAGATGGTGACTGCAGCCATAAAATCAGAAGACACTCCTTGGAAGAAAAGTTATGAACAACCTAGATAGTATATTCAAAAGCAGAATATACTTTGCCGACTAAGGTCCATCTAGTCAAGGCTATGGTTTTTCCTGTGGTCATGTATGGATGTGAGAGTTGGACTCTGAAGAAGGCTGAGCACCGAAGAATTGATGCTTTTGAACTGCAATGTTGGAGATGACTCTTGAGAGTCCCTTGGACTGCAAGAAGATTCGACCAGTCCATTCTGAAGGAGATCAACCCTGGGATTTCTTTGGAAGGAATGATGCTAAAGCTGAAACTCCAGTACTTTGACATATTGAAAAGCAGAGACATTACTCTGCCAACAAAGGTCCGTCTACTAGATGTGTATAAGAGACAGGATCCAACCAGTCCATTCTGAAGGAGATCAACCCTGGGATTTCTTTGGAAGGAATGATGCTAAAGCTGAAACTCCAGTACTTTGACCACCTCATGCAAAGAGTTGACTCATTGGAAAAGACTCTGATGCTGGGAGGGATTGGGGGCAGGAGGAGAAGGGGATGACTGAGGATGAGATGGCTGGATGGTATCATGGACTCGATGGACATGAGTTTGAGTGAACTCCGGGAGATGGTGATGAACAGGGAGGCCTGGCATGCTGCAATTCATGGGGTCGCAAAGAGTCGGACACGACTGAACAACTGAACTGAACTGAAAAAACTATTTATTCTTGCTTTTCATTGCAGTCTACAAAGGAAACTCTCAATCACTTTACAGAGATATTTACTTTCCTAGACATCATATATACTAAGACAAACTGTTTTCTGATTATGCTATAAACTTAACTCTGTTAAATTTAAGTTATAAATCTAGTTTCTCAATCTCTTACCTATATTTTCAAGAGCTGTTTTCATTCTACAATATTGATATAGATATTCTTGCTTATATACATGACACTAACAAATATTTTCTCATTACACATTTTAGTAATAATCTAACCTCAGGACAATTGCCTCTTTTCATTGGATTTGTCAATCTTTGTAACAAACATTTAACCTAATGAAGACAATACATTCCCAGTTATGTACTGAGAATATAAACTTTTTTTTCTGAGCATAAGATAATTGATTCTGATTGCAAATATTTGAAAAGCCCTGAAAAACTGAGAAAAAGTGGACCAGTATAATCTCACAAATCAAAGGCAACTACTATTAATTTGTATCCCTTCCTTGTTTTTATCTTTTTAAATAGTTAAAATCTCAGAAAGATATAAATTTGTTTTACACTATTTTCACTTGAAGTGATTAAGGAAAAGCACTTTGTACCTATAAGGAAAAAAAATCTGGAAAAGAATATATATAATGGGATTATCCATGAAATATATATAAATTATACATGAAACATACATGATCAGTATCAGTTCAGTTGCTCAGTCATGTCTTATGGCAGCCCAATGGACTGCAGCACGCCATGCTTCCCTGTCTATCGCCATCTCCTGGAGTTTGCTGAAATTCATGTCCATAGAATCAGTGACACCATCCAAGCATCTCATCCTCTGTCATCCTCTTCTTCTCCTGCCTTTGATCTTTCTCAGCATCTTTTCTAACGAGTCAGATTTTCATATCAGGTGGCCAAAGAATTGGAGCTTCAGCTTCAGCATCAGTCCTTCTAATGAATATACAGGATTGATACCTTTAATCTTGACTGGTTTGATCTCTTTGCTGTCCAAGGAACTCTCAAGAGTCTTCTCCAACACCACACTTCAAAGGCATCAATTCTTAAGCACTCAGCTTTCTTTATGGTCTCTCACATCCATACACAATTACTGAAAAAACTACAGCTTTGACTATACGGACCTTTGTCAGTAAAGTAATGTCTTTGCTTTTTAATATGCTATCTAGGTTTGTCATAGATACCAATATATGTAATGAAGGTTATTAATAATTTGTCATATGCATACAGGATGAGATGGTTGGGTGGCATCACTGACTCAGTGGACATGAGTTTGAGCAAGCTCCAGGAGTTGGTGATGGACAGGGAAGCCTGATGTGCAGCAGTCCATGGGGTCGCAAAGAGTCAGACACGGCTGAGTGACTGAACTGATATACATAGTTAAATAACTTATCAGTTTCTCTACCTTTAAACATTGATAACACTCCTGATTTTGCGAAATTTTACATTTTTCTACAGTCAAAACTTGGAGAAGGAAATGGCAACCCCACTCCAGTTTTCTTATCTGAGAAATGCCCTGGACAGAGGAGCTTGTGGGCTACAGTCCATGGGGTCACAAAGAGTCAGACGTAACTTAGTGACTAAACAACATAGTCAAAACCATTACTCCTTTCTTTTGTGAACTCCCTTATCTAGAAATTGGAAAAAATTACCTTTTATTTCTACTATAGATCTATTAAGTTTGCTATTGTTTAGTTATCATTTTAATTCTGATGTTTTGGTTTATGCTATTAAATGAGAATTCAAGTTGAAGTTTTCTCCAATTAGCTAAACAATTTCCCAAATAAGGTTTATAAAATATTCCTTCTCTTTCTCATTGACTCATAATGTTTCCTTTATGATATATAAAACTTTTATACATAATACCGTTCAATCTTACAAGGCACCAAAATTAATCAAAGACATTATCCACTGTACCTGATCTGCCTTTGAAAGAGCTGCAATTAAAGATTCCTCTGTAACTCTCCACGAATTGTCTCTCTAACCTACTGGGCTGAGGAAATTTCCCAAGACAAGAAGGAAGGATACACAAAGGAGAATAGAGAGTAACAGAAAAACATTTTCCACATTTTAATTCATGGTCAGTCCTTTCCTCTCTCATTGCCCACAAACCTACCTCATTAATGAAATGAGGTAGAACATTTATGGAGTTCCAGACCCTTTTATCCTCTCAAAATCCTATGATACAGACATTCTTCCCTAATTTTGCAATTATGGAACCACATTTAGTAATTTTACCTAAACTGCCCATTCCCATACAATCAATAATTAGCCAAACTTGATAGGATTTGAGCCTCAGTTGCTTTGAATCAAAAATCATGATTGTTGAAAAATACCCTTAGTTGGAAAGAATCAGTCTCTTTCTCTCTCATGTGATCATTCCCTCCTGGAATAATATTTTCATATGTGCAACACAGACCATAAGTTGGAACTTTTATACATTTCAAGAGTAAGTCTGAATGTGAAGTTGAAGGGATGAGAAGGGAAGACTCTCATGGCTGGGATGAGGGAATCCAGCAACAAAGGGTGTTACTGTCCAACAGAAGGTTAGAAGAGATGGGACATCTCAAGAAGTCACCAAGGTTAATAAAGACAACATCAGGACCAGATAATACCTGTTATAATTTAAAGGATGCAAGTTCAGTGTGAAAGAGAATACTAACAATGGATGCTCCCTCTTTAATAATGCCACCAGTGATTAAAGCTTAAGGTCCTCAGAGCCTCAATCCAGGTGAAAAGAGGGAAAAGAAGGTAAAACAATCCTGATTAGGATAGTTTCCAATCTGAAGTAACTGAATAAATTTGACTCAGTTTTTAGATTTCATTTTCTGTGTCATGAAGAATGAAGGTTAAGGTTCAAAAATTTAAATAAACTACAAAAATCAATTGCAAACTTTGTAACAGATATTCATGGAACTAGTAGAAGAGGAGATGACTGTGAAGAATAGACACAACCAGCCTGCAAGTACATTAGAAGGGAAAACAAGAAATTGGAAAATGAGGCTTCTCTCTGTGTCTCCCAGGGACACAGACCCTCCTTCTCCTTGGGCAGCTAAGTGCTGCCGCCTCTCCTGGCTTCATCCTGGCTGCCTGGAAAGGCCTGGTGTCAATCAAGAAGTCTCTTGCTCATAATACCAGTGGCTCCTGCCATTTCAAATTCCATTTTCTCCTTCCTTGCTTGACATTTCTGACTTAATGCACTCCTACTGATTTTTCACTCATTTCAGTCTTCCCTTCTCTTTGCCAGCACTTTTTCCTCTATTTTATAATCCAATGCAAATATCATTTGCATTGTCATTTGATGTAGATAAAACTCATGGATTCCGTGTGTGTGTGTGGTATGTGGGTGAGGGGGGATACACATGTATTAATATATGGTAGATAGATATAACACTGGACTTATGGATTACATGAGGTGGATTCCAAAACTTATGTTTTATAAGTGTAACATATGTCTTTTTCTATAAGTCAGCTTACTTACTATTTTGAGTCTATCCTGCTATGGTGGTGGAAACTCAACATTAACCACTTTGTGCCCACTCTCCTCCCTTTCCCTAGGATTATGGTAAAGTTCTAGGACTCATGTAGTGCCAAGAAATTGGAGTCAGACCCCTCGAAAATCTTCCACGTGTCCCCTTCAGATTCATTCTTGACCCATCTCCATTCTACTCTGCTCTGGAGCCTAAAATGAATGGAGCCTCTGGCCTCCGCAAGGAAGCAACCTTCTCCCTGTGCTGTTTTGCTTCGAGGTTCTAGAATCCTGCCCTCTCTTTATCTGGGTGGCCCAGCAGTGATGACAGTTCTGTTACTACAAGCCCCTGGTTCCTACACTCTACACTATGCCCACAGCTTTGGGATCACTCCTCCTGTAGATAATGCCTCCTCAAATTATCCTGTTGTGGTAGTGCTAACTGTCTCCTGCTGTGATATAATCCTAGAAGTCCACTGTCCACACAGTGATTCTGAAAGACCTTTCATTCTGTCTGGTTCCTGGTAGTCAGACCACAAGGTTTCTGCAGCAACATCCCTCATGTTTGTACACTTCACCCTGAAGGTCTTAACTCTCTCTGCTGCTGTCTCCATGTTACACTGGGGACAGAAATATCTGTGGGGTTGTTAAGGTGCTGTCTGCCTAGATCTTGAATGTACTCACTTGCTCTCTCCATCTACAATTGCAAAATGCAGGAGGACCCCATCTGTGTCTATACATGTCCCACTCCTACCCTGTGAACCTTATGCAGCCCACATCAGGGGACAGGTTTGACTGGAGAAAGACAGAGAAAAGGAGGTGCATAAAATACTAAGAAAAAAAATGTCATAATATATAGAAGTGTGTTAATATAGATATTTAAACATCACTGCCCTGCAACAGATCCATAAAACTGAACATTTACATGGCCACTAGAAGCATGCAGCTTGTGAGCTCTAAAAATAAGGATTTAAACATTCCTAGTGCCAAATGTCTGGAGAAGGAAATGACAACGCACTCCACTGTTCTTGCCTGGAGAATCCCAGGGGCAGAGGAGCCTGGTAGGAGGCCGTCTATGGGGTCGCACAGAGTTGGACACGACTGAAGCAATGTAGCAGCAGCAGCAGCAGTGCCAAATGTCAGGTTCTTCATTTATGCAGAAAAGTATATTCTGAAAACCATATAAAAGCGCACTGGATCTTCAACTCTTAGGTTATAAAATATACTCTATGTTATAGGCTGGACTGTGTGACTCCAAATTGTATATGCTGAAGTCCATGCAAAGTAATTCTATTTAGTTGTAAGGTCTTTAAAGTGGTAATTAAGTTAAAATGAGGTCTTTAGAATGGTTCCAAATCTAATATGGCTGGTGTCCCTATAGGAAGAGGAAATTTGGACACAGACATGCACACAGAAAAAATTATGTTTAGGCTGAGGGAAAAGATGGCATCTGCAAGCTAAAGAGAGAGATCTCAGAAGAAGAGGCCAACCCTACAGGCACACTGATCTTGGACTTCCAGCTTCCAGAACAGTGAGAAAATAAATGGCTGCTGTTAACCCACCCAGTCTGTAGTAGTTTTTTATGGCAGCTCAAAGAAACCAACACATTCCATTTTATAGATTAAAAAAAGTGAACTTTAGAGAAGTTAAATAGTCTGTCAAAGCACCACAATTGTTTTACAATAAATTATTTACAGCAAATCATTACATTAGTAATCCTAACACTTAAATCCAGGCTACCTCGCATTCTATAGTCTGTCTCTCCTGAGATGATTCCCAAGGGTTCTGCAACTTGTAGAATATGACTTTGATAGAGAATGTTCATGAGCACACGTGTATAAACTTCAGAGTCAAGGAGTGCATCTGTAGGCGTAGGCCACCAGGCTGTGGCTGCCACCAGCCTGTTTTCAGACTCTCTGCTCTCCTCCTGCCTCCATCCATTCACTGACTTTCCACTCTTTCCACACTCCCGGTCAGTTCCTGAATTGCAGGTCCATTCAGAGACTGTACAAAGAGGGTAAGAAGTGTGGGAGGAAGCCTAGAGCAGCAAGCAAACCACACTGAAACACTGCACGCGTGTGTGTTGTGAGGCACATAAAGGAGAGGACACCATCACAGGGGTAAATTCCCCTACTGTGGAGAATGCGCAAACAATGAACACCATGGGGATTTTCGGTTTCATTCGGAATCCAAGCATAAGCCATCGATACTGTGTATGTACTACGGTTAGATAAGATAGAAATGAGAAAACTTGGGTTATGGTCTCAGATTTAAGGAGTCCATATCAGGAACTTAGGGCAAATTAATTATTGTGCTTCTGTTTGCTTATCACCAAAATGACTACATTATATTCAAGGCTTCTTGTTTTTAACATTTGGTGAGATGTTTACCTGACACTGTAATGTTCTGTTTTTTTGTAGAAATATAGAATCATACCACATGGTTCAGCTGCCATTTGAACCTCAACATCGAGTTTTGATAATCATGGGGAACTTTTGAAATACTAATCTCACTGCAGTAGTGTTTTTCTGAAATCAACCAATCAATTAACCTAGTATCAGTAAATTAGGGGAAATTTTGATTTATTAATTTATTTAACTGCAACCGCAGAAAGTGATCCATTCATCTGTTCATTCACTTAGCCAAAATTGAAGGAACAACTGTGGCCTGAGTACTTACTATATATTCCACTAGACATTCATAGTTTCTCTAGTGGAAAACAGACAATATGGTGTGGGAAGTGCTGTTAGTCGTGTTAGATCATGCGTAATCTCAGAGCCAAGGCTATGGTTTTTCCTGTGGTCATGTATGGATGTGAGAGTTGGACTGTGAAGAGGGCTGAGCGCTGAAGAATTGATGCTTTTGAACTGTGGTGTTGGAGAAGACTCTTGAGAGTTCCTTGGACTGCAAGGAGATCCAACCAGTCCATTCTGAAGGAGATCAACCCTGGGATTTCTTTGGAAGGACTGATGCTAAAGCTGAAACTCCAGTACTTTGGCCACCTCATGTGAAGAGTTGACTCATTGGAAAAGACTCTGATGCTGGGACGGATCGGGGGCAGGAGAAGAAGGGGACGACCAAGGATGAGATGGCTGGATGGCACCACGGACTCAATGGACATGGGTCTGAGTGAACTCCGAGAGATGGTGATGAACAGGGAGGCCTGGCGTGCTGCGATTCATGGGGTTGCAGAGAGTCGGACACAACTGAGTGACTGAATTGAACTGAACTGAATCTCAGAGTAGCATGGCAACTTATGAAAGCACAAAAAGGATTTCTAGCTCCATGCTTGCAGAGAGGATGAATCAAACCCCATTAAGACAAATGGGTTAATTTGCATAACATCCCAGAGAGGGTTTGTTGTAGTTTAGGAATTATAAGAAAATAGAAACTCAGTCTATTAAAAGGGCTGAGCACTTTAAAGATTGAATCATAAAAGACTCATACACTGCCAATTTTTTTTGCTCTTTGTCACCATTAGAAATGTTTCCAAAAGATGTGAATTCTATATGTCAATCCCCAGTACTTATTATGTCTTTCCTTGCTTTAGGAGGCAAATATGTCTGAAGTCACAAAAATTAAATACACAAAGGACCTAATAAATCAGTTGGTTCAACTCACTCACTCAGTGATAGACTGATGACTCCCAGGTCTCAGGTCTCACCATAGCAGAACAAAATCTAAATCTCAATTATCTGAACACCTATGTTAGTGTTTTGTTTTGTTTTTTTTTTTGGGGGGGGGGGGGTTCCTACTGATCTTCCTTCTGGTTCCCACCAGCAATTATACATAAACTCCCAGAAATGAAGTCAAACATTCTCTGTCATTCAGTTAACCAAGCAGTCTGTCATTTAGGAAACATGACAGATCTATATGTGCCTTGGAATCAGCCATGACTATGTGTCAGTTGTGCTGATATATATATATAGCTATCTGCTGATAGCTATAGCTGCTGTCTTGGCTGGAAATATCCATGAATGGGAACAGTGAAAGGAGATTGCAGTAATTTCCCCAGAGTCAAGTGAGGAAGTGGATAGTGGCAAATGACAATGAACACTGATTCACAGTTCTTTTAGCAAACATTTTGTGAGCATCTAATATGTGTCAAGCACTGTCCTAATCAGCATCAGTGAAAAATAAAATAAGTGTAATAAGACAGCAGGGCTCCCCAGGTGACTCAGTGGTAAAGAATCTGCCTGCCTATGCAGGAGACATGAGTTTGATTCCTGGGTTGGAAGATGCCCTGGAGAAGAAAATGGCAACTCACTCCAGTATTTTTGCCTGGAAAATTCCATGGACAGAGGAGCCTGGCAGGCTACAGTACATGAGGTTGCAAAAGAGTTGGACATGACTTATTGACCAAATAACAACAACAATTAAAGCAGCATTCTAGGCCACACAGTGCTTGTGTGCTGAGCAAAACAGCAGTAAGAAAGAAACAAGTACACAGTAACATCAAACAACAGTAAGTACATGGCAAAGGTTCAAACTGCAGAAAGTGAAAAGAAGTTTTAAATTCTGAAGGAACAGAAAGTGCAATGAAAGAAACTGTAATGACTCACTTTCAGAAAAGAAAGATGTTTGGATACATTGAAACCTTTCACATTCACCTTCCTCTGCCTTGGAGTCATTCTTAGAAACCTAGTGGGAAAAAGTAGGAGGCACTTTTGAATTTCTTCCGGAGTGTCAAGAACCACCCTCTTAACTCTTACCGGACTGGTTTTAACAGAGACATCACTTTGTTCCCAAGCACCCGACACTGTCTTCTCCAAACACTCAGTGTTCTCTGTGTTTTTACACTATTGGGCAGTAGTTCTTTTAACATGCCTAGAAGAGTTCACAGTCCCCTCTGAATAGATCTGACTTAAAATAGAGACCTTCCCTCTCTAAAACACTCACAGTACCTACATAGAAAATGTTCCATTAAACACTGTGGAGTTGGTAGAAAGCCATCAAAGATCATCTTCCTGGAGATCCCCCTAGAAATTATCTATCTCTGCATTATGAGGAATGGGTTCTAACTGGCTTCGGTCAGGGGTCTGCAGTCCAAAAGTTTCCCAGTTTAAACACTGTGCACATGCAGAGACTTCTCAGCCAAAGAGTTTTAGGTTGTCAGGCTGCAGTGCTCAGGGAGTGAAATACACATGTATATTGTTGATTGCTGTCTTTTAAAGAACGAATAAGATTTCAATGCTGTTCATTTAAAAAAGAATTTGAAATGCATATGTGAAATTAGTTGCTCCTGAAATGCACAGAATAAACACAATGAAATTTCAGTCCTACCCACATATTAAAATTACCTGCGAAGCTTTCTAAAAAGATTGGTGCACAGGCCCCTATCAGATTAGTTAAATCAGAATCTTTTAGGATGGAGTCCAGGAATTGGTGATGTTTCAACTCTCAGATAGGACGTTCCTGGTGGTCAAGTGGTTAAGACCCTATGCTCCCAATGCAGGGGGCACAGGTTTGATCTCTGGTCAGGGAACTAAGATCCTGCATGCTTCATGCAGACTGCAGCCAGAAAAAAGTTAAACTCTCAGGTAATTTCACTGAGGAGCCTGATCTCACACATGGTGGATCTGAATTTACTTAATTAAGAAGAGAAGTATTTTAAACTAAACCCAATTGATCATAGAATTGTTTATTCAGTTTATCTGAATAAATATAGCTCAGTATAGTTCTAAATAGTCCTAACATTTCAAAAAACATATGAGGAACAGAAAACTTATTAATAAATAGGTAATTGGTTTCCATACATGGGTCCAAAGACAAATACCTGTGAAGCAAAGATTCTTCTTACTTCTTCCTAGAATTCCAGTACCTCATATAGAGGTTGCCATATATGAAGGCTTAGTTACTGTTTGCTAAGTTAACCACACCATTTTGGTCCTTCTTTCCTCTCAAAAACTATAGGGAAGAAAATGTCATGATCCTTGTAAATTGTCTACTGAGGCATTCAACAATACCTTTGAGAAACAATATTATTGAATGCATCCTTTCATTAAAATATTGATTATTTACCATGTACCAAACGTATAATTGGTGCTGGCAATAATAATGATAATCCTTTTAAAATCATTCTTGACATTTTCTTTTAATCGAGTATTAGAATTCTGTTTCAAGAAGAATAAGAGATACTCAAGACCACAGAGTTAGTGTGTGGAACAGGATAAACTGAAAGTCATGTCTTCCAGTTCCAAAGGGGTGCTATTTTGGGGACAGCAAAGTAAGTCAGTTTTATCATGCACACATTTAAAGTAATGAGACTAACTTTAACAGCAGATGATCATGTAATAAAGACAAGGAGAATTAGTCTACATAGAGGAAATTTCTGGTTGTTATCAGTTTTGTGTAAGCATCTATGGGATTAGAAACAGACTCTTTTCATGTGTGGGTTAAAATGTATTTTGTACTTAGAACAAATAGTATCCAGTTCTGTGTAAAGGTACAGAAAATTGTCTCTGAGACTCCAGGAGAATAAGTGATGTAAGCAAGGCAAAGAGTAGCTGAGACTGGCACACAAGTTTAAGGAGAAAAAGAATATTTTGATTTCAAAATCAGTTTCCAATCTCAAAAAAAAAAAAAAAGCAATTGTTCAGCAATTCCAGTTATTCATATAGATTACTGTGAGAATGTATAAAATTTAGGGGAAAACCTCTGAATAATTACAGATACTAATCGCTGGGAGAAATATAAACAATCTCAGATATGTAGATGATAGCACTCTAATGGCGGAAAGCAAAGAACTAAAAAGCCTCTTGACGAGAGTGAAAGAGTGAAAAAGCTGGCCTAAAACTCAACACTCAGAAAACTAAGATCATGGTATCTGGTCCCATGATTTCATGGCAAATGGATGAGGAAAAAGTAGAAACAGTGACAGATTTTATTTTCTTGGGCTCCAAAGTCACATGTGGATGGTTACTGTAGCCATGAGATTAAAAGACACTTGCTCCTTGGAAGAAAAACTAAGACAATTCTAGACAGTGTATTCAAAAGCAGAGACATCACTTTGCTGACAAATGTCCATATAGTCAAAGCAATGGTTTTCCAGTAATCATGTATGGATGTGAGAGTTGGACCATAAAGATGGCTGAGTGGCAAAGAACTAATGCTTTCGAATTGTGAGAAGAATCCTGAGAGTCCCTTGGACAACAAGGAGGTCAAATCAGTGAATCCTAAAGGAAATCAACCCTGAAAACTCATTGGAAGGACTGATGGTGAAGCTGAAGCTCCAATATTTTGACCACCTGATGTGAAGAGCTGACTCACTGGAAAAAGACCCTGATGCTGGGAAAGACTGAGAGATGAGATGGTTGGATGGCATCATCAACACAGTGGACGTGAGACTGAGCAAACTGCAAGAGATAGTAAAGGATGAGAAGTCTTGCTGTTCGGCAGTCCATAGGGTTGTGAAGAGTTGGACAAGACTTAGCAACTGAACAGCAATCACTCCTCTCACCCCATCTCCCACAACTCTTTCTCTCCTCTATTCTCAAGCAGCTTCAACTTTCTAACAGTACCTCAGGAAAGCCAAGGTGACCCCCTTAGGTGTTTCCATATGGACTTTCCTTTCCCCAACACTTTCTAAGGGCACTGCTTCCCTCTTTCAATCTCGGTTTAGTCTCTTTCCCAGACTGGAACTTTCTGACCACCCTACCCCAAACTGAATTGTCAGACCTCATCATGTCCCCATACCCCTACACTGCTGTATAATTTTCCTCTGAGCACTTACCACTCTCCCAAATTATTTTTATTTCCTTGTTTACAAGGTGGTTTCCTCCATTAAAGCATATGCTACATGAAGGCAGATTCTGGCTCTTTCTGTCATTGTTGTGTTCCTTGCAAATAATTCTAAAATTGATATGGAAACACAAAAGACCCTGAACAGCTAAAGGAATCTTGAGAAAAAAGAACAAAACTGGAGGCATCATGTTTCCTGATGTCAGACTCTACTAAAAAGCTATAGCAATCAAAAGCTATGGTATGGAACACAGGCATGATATCTATGTGGCTTTTGATCCTGAACATGGTATCTTAGTGACTATTTCACTTGTGCTGCTACCCTGTTTTGAACCATGTTCATCAGAGATATTAGCTTGGAATTTTCTTTTTTTGCAGGTCTTTGTCTGCTTTTCGTATCAGCATAGTGGTAACCTTGTAGAATGAATTTGAGAGTGTTCCCTCCTCATCAGCTTTTTGGAACAGTTTGAGAAAGGTAAGTATTAGGTCTTCCTTATATGTTTGTTAGAATTTCCCTGTGAAGCTTTTGGGTCCTAAACTTTTGTTTGCTGAGATTTTCTTGATAATAAAATCAATTTCAGGCTTCCCTGATGGCTCAGTGGTAAATAATCTGCCTACCAATGCAGTAGACATGGGTTCAGTCTCTAGGTCAGGAAGATTCCTCTGGAGAAGGAACTGGCAACCCACCCCAGTATTCTTGCCTGGGAAATGCCATGGATAGAGGAGCCTGGCAGGCTACAGTTCACAGGGTTACAAGAGAGTTGGAAACAACTTAGTAACTAAACAACACAATCCATTTTCACTAGTAATCAGTCTGTCTATTTCTTTTTGATTCAGGCATAGAAGATTGAATATTTTAAGAAATTTCTCTATTTCTTCTAGGTTGTCTTATTTGTAGTAGCTTTATGATTTTTTGTATCTCTGTAATAATGGTTGTAATTTCTTCTTTCACTTATTTACTGGGTTCTCTCAACTTTTTCTTAATGAGCCTAGTTTAAAGCTTATCAGCTTTAAAAAAAAATCTTAGGGAGTGTGGAGAAAAGGGAGCCTTTCTACATTGTTGGTGGAAATGTAAATTGGTATAGCCACTAAACAAAACAGTATGAAGGTCTCCTCCACCAAAATAAAAATGAGCTGCCATATGATCCAGCAATTCCACTTCTGGGCATCTATCTGGACAAAAGTACAATTCAAAAAGAAACATGCAGTACTATGTTCATAGCAGCACTAGTCACAATAGCCAAGACATAGAAACAATCTAAATATCCATTAACAGATTGACAGATAAAGAAGATGTGGTACAATGGAATATAGAATGGAATACTATTCATCCATAAAAAGGAAAGAAATAATGCCATTTGCAGCAACATGGATGGACCCAGAGATTATCACACTAAGTGAATAAGTCAGAAAGAGAAAGACAAATACCCATACTAATATGTGGAATCTAAAATATGATGCAAATGAACTTATCTACAATACAAAAAGAGACGCACAGAAACAGAGACTAGATTTGTGATTGCCAAGGGGGAGGGAGGGCTGGGTTGGGAATTTGGGATTAGTAGATGCAAACTATAATACATAGAATGGATAAACAACAAGGTCCTACTCTACAGCACAGATCACTATATCTAATATCCTGTGATAATGGAAAAGAATATGAAAAAGAATATATATATATACACACACACACACATATATATGTACGCATCTATAACCGAGTCACTTTGATGTAGAACAAAAATTAACACATTGTAAATCAACTCTAAAATTAACTTTTTAAATTTTATTTTTACTTTATTTTACTTTACAATGCTGTATTGGTTTTGCCATACATTGACATGAATCCTCCACAGGTGTATACGAGCTCCCAATCCTGAAACTCCCTCCCACCTCCTACCCCATACCATCTCTCTGGATCATCTCTGTGCACCAGCCCCAAGCATCCAGTATCCTGTATTGAACATAGACTGGCACTTCATTTCTTACATGATAGTATACATGTTTCAATGCCATTCTCCCAAATCATCCCACCCTCTCCCTCAGAGTCCAAAACTCCATTCTATA
>SJYC01126672.1:0-19735 GCA_006408675.1 Madoqua kirkii
AACTCTGCTATGAAATGAAAAGGAAAATTTATCAAAATATGATTTTAAAGTATAATTTAACAAATCTTAAGAATCTATTGAAAAGTTGGCTTTATTTTTTTCTTTTGTTCTAAGTATAAAAGTCAAATACTGAGTTGCAATTTATCCAAAAATGTTAGAGTGAAATCTTCAGAGATACTTTTAAAAGATCTTAATTATATTTTGAAAACAATGTGTGATCTCAAGTTTAAGAGTGTTATCTATTACACATTGCTTATTTACAAAGAACAGGAACAGCCCCAGGCAGAATTGTCAAATGGTTAGTCTAAATTCTTTTTACAACTGGCAATCTTTCCTTAATGCTCCTGTTCCCCCATAACCCTTCATTTATTATACAGACCCACTATGCTCAGTGTGAAACTCGCTCAGTCTGTCTGGCTTTTTATAACCCCTTGTACTATACAGTCTATGGAATTTTCCCGCCAGAATACTGGAGTGGGTAGCCTTTTCCTTCTCCAGGGGATCTCCCCAACTCAGGGATCAAACCCAGGTCTCCTGCACTACAGAGATTCTTTACCAGCTGAGCCACTAGGGAAGCTCTAGGCACACCACTCCAGTACTCTTGCCTGGAAAATCCCATGGACGAAGGAGCCTGGTGGGCCGCAGTCCATGGGGTCGCGAAGAGTCGGACACAACTGAGTGACTTCACTCTCACTTTTCACTTTCATGCATTGGAGAAGGAAATGGCAACCCACTCCAGTGTTCTTGCCTGGAGAATCCCAGGGACAGGGGAGCCTGGTGGGCTGCCATCTATGGGGTCACACAGAGTCGGACACGACTGAAGCAACTTAGCAGCAGCAGCAGCAGCAGCAGCAGAGGCAGCAGCAGCAGCAGCAGCTTCCTAAATGAACCAGCAAAACAAAACAAAGAAAAAGCTAATGTGAATGAAGCAGTGATGATTAAACAAACTCGGAAAGACTTTTAAGACCTTTGTCAAAAATGATATTCCCTCATTAGCTGGTAATCTTTTAATCAGCTATAAGGGATCATAGAGTTTCGGTCTAGCTTCACTCAACTCTTCTCCCACTGTTTTCTCCATTCAAGTTTGACTATTCTAACAACAAAAAATGCCTGACAGAAACTTTATGACTATATTTATATTTATCATAGATAAACAATATCTAGATATATAACATAAAAATATAAAGTAGTATAATATATGTAAATAATTATAGACTGTTGACCAAAAACAAATGCATACCTTGAAGAATGAGAATCACATTTTATTCAGGGCATTAATGAAAACTATAGTCCAGAACAGCAGCCTGTCAGATAATTTTGAGGGACTATTCCAAAGAGGTAATGGAGAAGCCAGGATATAGAGGAGTTTTTGCTGAAAAAACAAACAGATGTAGTCTATATTCAAATACTACTGCTAATCACAAAAACAGACATCTTAAATCAACAAATTAAAGGTTTTAGTGCTTTCCCCTGTATGGGAAGATGTAAAAGTCTGGGTTTATAATCATTCCTTTGATAAGCATCTTAACTATCTAAGGGCAATACCCTGCTTTTCCCCTTCCTGAATTTCCCTCAGGGTGGACCACTAGAGGTGGCTCCAGGGATAAAGGCTTTATGATTAAAACATCCTTTGTTTACTGAAACGGCAGGAAACATTCTTTGTTCACAACATAAATTTATGTTGTTGTTGTTTAGTCATTAAGTCACTTAGGACTTTTTGTGACCCCATGGACTGCAGCACCCAAGGCTCCCCTGTCCTTCTCTATCTCCCAGAGTTTGCTCAAACTCATATCCATTGAGTCCATGATGCTATCCAACCATCTCACCCTCTGCTGCCCCCTTCTCCTTCAGTCCTCAATCTTTCCCCGCATCAAGTTCTACTCCAATGAGTTGGCCCTTCACATAATGTGACCAAAGTATTGGAGCTTCAGCATCAGCATCAGTGCTTTCAATAAATATTCAGGTTTGATTTCCCTTAGGACTGACTGGTTTGATCTCCTTGTTGTCCATGGGACTCTCAAGAATCTTCTCCAGCACCCCAGCTCGAAAGCATTAATTTTTCACTGCTCAGCTTTCTTCATGATCCAACTCTCACATCTGTGTATAACTACTGGAAAAACCATAGCTTTGACTAGATGGACCTTTGTTGGCAAAGTGATGTCTCTGCTTTTTAATATGCTGTCTAGGTTTGTTGTAGCTTTTCTTCAAGGAGAAAGTGTCTTTTGATTTCATGGCTGCAGTCACCATCCTCAGTGATTTTAGAGCCCTAGAAAAGAAAATCTGTCACTGTTTCCACTTTTTCCCCACCCATTTGCCATGAAATGATGGGACCGGATGCATGATCTTAGTTTTCTGAATGTTGAGTTTTAAGCCAGCTTTTTTACTCTCCTCTTTCATGTTTATCAAGCAGCTCTTTAGTTCCTCTTCACTTTCTGCAATTTCAGAGTGCTATAATCTGCATTTCTGAGATTGTTGATACTTGTCCTAGCAATGTTGATTCCAGCTTGTGATTTATCCAGCCTGGCATTTCGCATGAGGTATTCTGCATAAAAGTTAAATAAGCAGGGTGACAATATACAGCCTCGACATACTCCTTTCCTAATTTTTAACCAGTCTGCTGTTCCAAGTCCAGTTCTAAGTGTTGCTTATTGACCTGCATATAAGTTTCTCAGAAGACAGGTGGTCTGGTACTCCCATGTTTACGAATTTTCCACAGTTCATTGTGGTCCATACAGTCAAAGGCTTTCACATAGTCAACGAAGCCAATGGTTTTTCAGGAAGTTCTTCGTTTTCTCCACGATCCAACGGATGCTGGCAATTTGATCTCTGGTTCCTCTGTCTTTTCTAAATCCAGCTTGAACAACTGGAACTTCTCAGTTCACCTGCTGTTGAAGCCTAGCTTAAAGGAGCTGAGCCTTATCTTGCTAGCATGTGAAATGAGCACAATTGTATGGTAGTTTGAACATTCTTTGGCATTGCTTTTCTTTAGGAATGGAATGAAAACAGACCTTTTCCAGTCTTGTGGTCAATGCTGAGTTTTAAAAATTTGCTGACATATTGAGTGCAACACTTTAATAGCATCATCTTTTAGGATTTGAAATAGCTTAGCTGGAATTTCATCACCTCCACTTGCATTGTTCATAATAATGCTTCCTAAGGCCCACGTGACTTCACATTCCAAGATGTCATGTCTGGCTCTAGGTGACAGATCACACCATTGTGGTTATCCAAGTCATTAAGATTTTTTTTTTTCTATAGTTCCGTATATTCTTGCCACCTCTTGTTAGTATCTTCTGCCTCTGTTAGGTCCTTAATATTTCTGTCCTTTATCATGCTGATTCTTACATGAAATGTTCCCTTGATATCTCTTATTTTCTTGAAGGATTTCTAGTCTTTCCCATTCTGCTGTTTTTCTCTATTTCTTTACATTGTTCACTTAAGAAGGTTTTCTTATCTCACCTTGCTATTCTTTGCAACTCTGCATTCAATTAAGTATATTTCTCCCTTTCTCCCTTGTCTTTCGCTTCTCTTCATGACTGTTATGATTATAATTAAACATCACATATAAATAGATGTTACACATTATATACAGTGTATTAAATTACATAAATGACTCAATCTTATAATATAAAATATATATTACATAACCTATATGTAATTTATATATAAACTTTCACAGTTCAGTTCAGTTCAGTCTCTCAGTCGTGTCCGACTCTTTGTGACCCTATGAATCGCATCTAATTGATAACAGAAGACTTATGGTCATACTTATCTTTATTATATAAAGTATAACTTATATAATAAATATAGTTAAAATCATGCATCCGGTCCTATCACTTCATGGCAAATGGGTGGTGAAAAAGTGGAAACAGTGACAGATTTTCTTACATAATAACTTATATAATAAATATAGTTATATTTCAAATCCTAAAAGATGATGCTGTTAAAGTGCTGCACTCAATGTCCGCAAATTTTTAAAACTCAGCAGTGATCACAGGACTGGAAAAGGACTGTTTTCATTCCATTCCTAAAGAAAGGCAATGCCAAAGAATGTTCAAATTACCATACAATTGTGCTCATTTCACATGCTAGTAAGATAAGGCTCAACTCCTTATTACAGTTATATAATAAATATAGTTACAATATAATTATAATTTATATTGTAATTATACAATATCATTATCTTTTATTAAAAATTATATTTATATAGTATATGCATCATACAATGTAAATAATATAATAAAAGTATATAATATATTATTTATATAATGATAATGAATTTCATAACATTAAAATTATATATCATATATAAATAATATAAATCATAATCACATATTATATAAATTGTTGTTAGATAACAAGTTGTGTCCAACTCTTTTTGCAACCCTGTGGACTGTTGTCTGCCAGCTTCCTCTATCCATGAGATTTCCCAGGCAAGAATACTGGAGTGGGTTGCCATTTCCTTCTCCAGGGGAATCTCATCCAGCCAGGGTTTGAAACTGAGTCTCCTGCTTGGCAGGCAAATTCTTTAACACTGAGACACCTGGGAAGCCCATCATATAAATATACTATATTAAATTGTATATAGTTAGTGATTCTTAATCTTAAAATCTAAAATATATTAATTATATATAATATTTACATAAATATAATTCATACATTATATATTTATATAATTAACTATAATTTATATTTAATTTATTATATAAGATTCAGTTTTATTTATGATAGATCTGTTTTGTTTCTTTTGCTTGTCTTTTAAAAATTTAAAAATGTGAGCCTTTCGATTCTAGTGGGATTAAAATAGAATATGTGTAAAAATCAGTACAAAACCATTTCTATGACTGTTGAAACATAACAGATGTTAAGTACCCACCTACTGAACGAATACATTAATGATACGTTTATGTCAGTAACAGTACAATTACCTATGAAGGATGCTGCTGCTGCTGCTGCTAAGTAGCTTCAGTCATGTCCGATTCTGTGCAACCCCATAGATGGCAGCCCACCAGGCTTCCCTGTCCCTGGGATTCTCCAGGCAAGAACATTGGAGTGGGTTGCCATTTCCTTCTCCAGTGCATGAAAGTAAAAAGTGAAAGTGAAGCTGCTCAGTTGTGTCCGACTCTTAGCAAGCCCATGGACTGCAGCCTATCATGCTCCTCTGTCCATGGATTTTCCAGGCAAGAGTACTGGAGTGGGGTGCCATTGCCTTCTCCAATGAAGGATGCTGCATTTTATTAAATAGCCAGAGATGTACTGAGAGGATTTTATGACCAAACTTAAACTCCACAAAAAGCTTTGCACATTCTTTCTCATGTGCAAAGCTAGTTACAAGTAAACTCCACAAAAAGCTTTGCATATTCTTTCTCAAGTTGTTACAAGTAAAGACTTTCTTGGAATTTCCTTGGAGTCTAGTGGTTAAGACTCCATACTTCCAATGCAGTGGACACAGGTTTAATCCCTGGTCTGGGAACCAAGATCCCACATGCCAAATGGAGTAGCCAAAAAAATTTTTTTTCCTCCAACTTTCAGTAGTTTTCAAAATTCAGAGCCAAGAAACAAACTTAGAGAGTCTCAGGTGTATGGTCAGTAAATGTCTTGAATTTCCAGAACCCCCAAAATAAGAGTAGAAATACAAAATAATACTCATAAGGAAAAAAAAAAAAAAACAGATTTCTCTTTGCCATATACTTAGTAAGTTTTAGATTTCAGTTAGACTCCAAGTTTAGACTGAGGTTAAAAATCATAGTTGTAATGACTCCATCTTAAATCTCTGAATTGTAGTGGGGAGGGGGCCCATCACATGTTGGAAGCACTTTTAGTCACAAGGTAATCTTTCTTAGGCTTCCCTCTTTGACCATTCATTAATTTCTCGTTAATATATTCAGTTTAGTGCTGGCAGTGTGTAATATTTAAATATACATTGGTTAATAAGCTCTCAGTTCTCTGAGCTCAAAGATCCTTAATGTATTTTCTATATACCATACACAAAACCTAATGAAGGACAGACAACAAAGTGCTGTTCAATATATGTGTACAGCTGGTTGATTTAGTGATATTTGTAAAATAATAAACACACTAAAATTACGGCTGATGACCCAAGGAGTTGGCCTGGAACCAAAGATTCAGCGGGCTTTTAAAGTTTCTTGAGGCCTGGAATACTGTCTTTCTTCCTCTTTTTATGTTAGGAATTTAGCACAGCAACAAAGAAATGCATAGTCAACGAGCACTGAGTAATTAGTAAGTCATTAGACCAAACTGAACATCAAGAGAGACCTTCCCCAATGGTACACAAAGGGGAGGCAGGCTTGTTTCAGACCTTTTGCCCTACCCAGAATAAGCACCCATCGCTGGTTCTGTTCTCCTCCTCAGATGCTTCTAATTTTTGCAAGCGAACTTCACAAATCTGTTACCTGAAACATTTTACGAAGTGATTCTATCCAGAGACCTTAAATTATCAGTGCCCTCTTAACAATCCAAATAGAATTAAGTGGTGGATTTAACAAATTGCACTAAAACAAACAAACAAACAAACTAGTGGTCATAGTGTCAAGTGTACACACACAGGTAAGAAAGTCAGCTTAAGGTTCTGTCTCCAAACCCTACCACAGTTTAGTGAGGGAGGCACTACTGTCCCACTTTAAAGATGAGAGCACTTGAAGGATTTCCCTGGCATTCAGTGGTTAACACCCTGCCCTTCCACTGCAGGGGGCATGGGTTCAATCCCTGGTCAGGGAACTAAATTCCGCATGCTGCATGGCACAGCCAGAAAGCAATTAACAATAATTATTACTATATTTTTAAAAAGATGAGAGAACTGACAATTGCTGCGGCATTTCTCAAAATATGCTCCTGGACTGTGTTAGTATCACATGGGCCGATTTGTGGCCACACTCTGGACATATTAAATCTGAGACTCTGGTGAGGGGTCCTGCACACTTGAGTTTTAACAAGTGTGCTAAAGTTTGAGAATCACCAAGTCAGAGAATATAAACGACTTGATTTGCTCAGGTCACATACAGATTGGAAAGGCAGAGCTGGGAACTGATTGGCATCAGCATCCAATGCCAGTTTGCCCACTGCAGCTCACTTTCTCATGCTGGGGAGTCAAATCACTTGCAGTTCAGTTCAGATCCATCACTCAGTCATGTCTGACTCTGCAACTCCATGGACTGCAGCATGCCAGGCTTCCCTGTCCATCACTAACTCCCAGAGTTTGCTCAGACTCATGTCCATCGAGGCAGTGATGTTATTCAACCATCTCATCCTCTGTCATCCCTTCTCCTCCTGCCTTCACCTTTCCCAGCATCAGGGTCTTTTCAAATGAGTCAGCTCTTCGCATCAGGTGGCCAAAGTACTGAAGTTTCAGCATCAGTTCTTCCAATGAATATTCAGGACTGATTTCCTTTAGGATTGATTGGTTGGATCTCCTGGCAGTCCAAGGGACTTGCAAGAGTCCTCTCTCACACGACAGCTCAAAAGCATTAATTTTTTTGTGCTCAGCTTTCTTTATGGTCCAACTCTCACATCAATACATGACCACTGGAAAAACCACAGTTTTGACTAGACAGACCTTGTTTGTCAAAGTAATGTCTCTACTTTTTAATATGCTGTCTGGGTTGGTCATTGCTTTTCTTCCAAGGAGCAAGCGTCTTTTAATTTCATGGCTTCAGTCACTGCCTGCAGTAATTTTGGAGCCCAAGAAAATAAAGTCTGTCACTGTTTCCACTGTTTCCCCATCTATTTGCCATGAAGTGAGCGGATCAGATGCCAAGATTTTAGTTTTTTGAGTTTTAAGCCAACTTTTCACTTTCCTCTTTCACTTTCATCAAGAGGCTCTTAAGTACTTCTTGGATTCTGCCCTAAGGGTGGTGTCATCTGCATATCTGAGGTTGTTGATATTTCTCCTGGCAATCTTGATTCCAGCTTGTGCTTCATCCAGCTCAGCATTTCGCATGATATACTCTGCATATAAGTTAAGAAAGCAGGGTGACAATATACAGTCTTAGCATACTCTTTTTCCTATTTGGAACCAGTCTGTTGTTCCATGTCTGGTTCTAACTCTTGCTTCTTGACCTGCATACAGATTTCTCAGAAGGCAGGTAAAGTGGTCTGGTAGCCCCATCTCTTTAAGAATTTTCCACAGTTTATTGTGAGCCACACAGTCAAAGGCTTTGGCATAGTCAATAAAGCAAAAGTTTATGTCTTTCTGGAACTCTCTTGTTTTTCAATGATCCAGTAGCTTTGTTCATAGTGATACTTCCTAAGGCCCACTTGACTTTACATTCCAGGATGTCTGGCTCTAGGTGAGAGATCACACCATCATGGTTATCTGGGTCATGAAGATCTTTTTTGTATAGTTCTGCTGTGTATTCTTGCCACCTCTTCTTAACATCTTCTACTTCTGTTAGGTCCATACTGTTTCTGTCCTTTATTGTGCTCATCTTTGCATGAAATGTTCCCTTGGTATCTCTGATTTTCTTGAAGAGATCTCTAGTCTTTCTCATTCTATTGTTTTCCTCCGTTTCTTTGCATTGATCATTGAGGAAGGCTTTCTTATCTCTCCTTGCTATTCTTTGGAACTCTGCATTCAAATAGGTGTATCTTTCCTTTTCTCTTTTATCTTTTGCTTCTGTTCTTTTCTCAGCTATTTGGAAGACCTCTTCAGACAACCATCTGCATTTTTGCATTTCTTTTTCTTGGGGATGGTATTGATCACTGCCTCTTGTACAATGTCAGGAACCTCCATCCATAGTTCTTCAGGCGCTTTGTCTATCAGATCTAATCCCTTGAATCTGTTTGTCACTTTGACTGTATAATCATAAGGGATTTGATTTAGGTCATACCTGAATGGTCTAGAGATTTCCCCTACTTTCTTCAACTTAAGTCTGAATTTGGCAATAAGGAGTTCATGATCTGAGTCACAATCAGCTCCCGTCTTCTTTTTGCTGACTATAGAGCTTTTCCATCTTTGGCTGCAAAGAATATAATCAGTCTGATTTTGGTATTGACCATCTGGTGATGTCCACGTGTAGTCTTCTCTTGTGTTGTTGGAAGAGAGTGTTTGCTATCACCAGTGTGTTCTTTTGGCAAAACTCTGTTAGCCTTTGCCCTTCTTCATTTTGAACTCCAAGGCCAAATTTGCCTGTTACTCCAGGTATCTCTTGACTTCCTACTTTTGCATTCCAGTCCCCTATGATGAAAAGAACATCTTTTGGGGGTGTTAGTTCTAGAACGTCTTGCAGGTCTTCATAGAACCATTCAACTTCAGCTTCTTCAGCTTTACTAGTTGAGGCATAGACTTGGAAACTGAATGGTTTGCCTTGGAAATGAACAGAGATCATTCTGTCGTTTTTGAGATTGTACCCAAGCACTGCATTTCAGACTCTTTTGTTGACTATGATGGCTACTCCACTTCTTCTAAGGGATTTTTGCCCACAGTAGTAGATATAATTGTCATCTGAATTAAATTGACCCATTCCAGTCCATTTTAGCCCACTGATTCCTAAAAATATCACTCCCCCACTCCCTCAAAAGGCCAGGCATGTGCAAGACTGAAATTCAATAAGGGAAAATAATCCAGTTCCCAGAATAGCCTCATAATCTCAGAGTTTTAAAGACTCTTAAGAATAAACTTATATACAAAGTTCAAAGAAGTAAATATATAATTTTCCTGACTGAAGTTAAATACATGTAATGATTTTTTTCTCTGAAAATGAAGAAATCAGCAAGGACTTTAAAGTAGAGTGTTATACTCATTTTATTCAGTGCTTTTTTTAAAACTTCCTTTTTATGGTATTGAAAACAACCTTTTCCTCTTTGTATCACCTGGTACTGACTATGAAACGATGCTTTAGAGGTATAGTAGTCCACAGAGTTCATAATTTAAGTACATGTAATTTGTGTCCTAATTAGCCATTTTTCCTTCCTTGACTTAAAAAGACCTATAAAACTTTCTGAGAAGAGAACAAAAACTAAAGAACACTCTGAACTGGTCTTGTTGGAAGTAGCATATATCACTCAGGCCTTGGTATCTAAATCAGCTGGATTAGATGCAACTTGAAAAACTTACTAGTCAAACAATTCATGTGGGTTCACCATCTAAATGTAAATAAGAACTGTAACTATTTCATTGAGTGGCTTCAAGGACTTCTGTAAATAACTCAGTGAAGCACTTAAGACAGCTCCTGCACTTAATAAAAGCTTAGTAGATGCTTATCCTCATTTTTATTATTGCTATTATTAGCCATGTGAGAATACTACCGCTGAGCTCCAGGTCTGCCACTGGCACATTCATCTATCCAGTGCTGCTTCCTTTATGTCATCCCTCACAATGTTTTATAGAGCTGTTTTAATTTTCAGCAGCTATTTCTTCTGCATGTGTTTTGTTTCCCCTAGTATACAAAGCATATACACTCATACACCCACTCATTTTTATGACTCAGACTGTTATAATCATGCTCCAGAGTAGGGGCCCCTGTCCCAAAGTGAATTAGAGGAGTGATGCTTATTAGGAAGGGGCCTGTCTCTGAAAGTATCCTTACCACCAGTCACTGAAGTCTGTCATGCTTAGTGACTCATTCCGTTGTGTCATCATCAGCTCTTCCCTCTCCATACTCCCTCTTTCAAACAAAATGCTGCTGAAAATGGGTAACCTATTCAACCAACAGTATCAATAGTCAGACTGAATGAGAGATGTATGGATCTTGAGTGTATTGGATTCTGCTGGGAAACAGAGTGAAAGAATTGAACGTTCCCCAATAATTGACTCTAGGAGCCAAAGGCAGTGCTGTTCTGTGCCTTAGACATTCCTTTGTAAAAGTTGGTAAAGGTGTTTGCCTTGGAAATCAATATAAAGTTTTAGAAGTGTCTTTCCATAAACATAGTTTGAATTGGAAAATGTTAGCTCCATGAACTACCCAAAATCATGATAAAAATACTGAGCATGAATGTCAGCAAGAATATGCATAGTAGTGTCATCTGGCAAAAAGAAAGGAAAGAAGGAAGAAATATGTGTGACAGGGGTTGGGGGGGGGCAGTAGAGGGAAGGAAGTCCCATAATTTCTCATACATGCTACTCCATGAAATCTTTAACCAGCACCAAACACACAGAGTATGAAGATGAAAATTAAAAAATCAATGTCAATCTTTCTATCTACACACGTTAACCTAACAACTTTGATCTATCGTCACTCAGTCATGTCCAACTGTGACTCCATGGACTGCAGCACTCCTTCCCCATCTCCTGGAGCTTGCTCAAACTCACATCCTTGGAGTCGGTGATGCCATCCAACCATCTCATCATTTCTTGTCCCCTTCTCCTCCTGCAATCAATCTTTCGCAGCATCAGGGTCTTATTTCCAATGAGTTGTCTCTTCAAATTAAGTGGTCAAAGTATTAGAGTTTCAGTATCAGTCCTTTCAGCGAATATTCAGGATTGATTTCCTTTAGGATGGACTGGTGGAGAAGGCAATGGCACCCCACTCCAGTACTCTTGCCTGGAAAATCCCATGGATGGAGCAGCTTGGTAGGCTGCAGTCCATGGGGTCGCTAAGAGTTGGACATGACTGAGCGACTTCACTTTCACTTTTTACTTTCATGCTTTGGAGAAGGAAATGGCAACCCACTCCAGTGTTCTTGCCTGGAGAATCCCAGGGACGAGGGAACCTGCTGGGCTGTCATCTATGGGGTTGCACAGAGTCGGACACAACTGAAGCAACTTAGCAGCAGCAGCAGCAGAAGCAGGATGGACTGGTTGGATCTCCTTGCAGTCCAAGGGACTCTCAAGAGTCTTCTCCAACACCACAGTTCAAAAACATCAATTCTTCAGTGCTCAGCTTTCTTTATGATCCAACTCTCACATGCATACATGACTACTGGAAAAAACTTTGATCTAATTAGCACCATAAAGGTATACAATTTAGATAAAAGTTCAGTGCTAACAATGATATAAACAATGGTAATGGTCAATATCATCTTGATATTAAGAAGTCTGGGTCCTCATTAAATTAGCTAACTTGATATCCAAAATTTGCAATATTAGCATCTCCACCCTCCCAAGCCACTACTATGTAGCATAGGCAATTACACTCAACAAGCATCAGCATGCCTGGGCTTTTAAACACTACAGTCAGTTATTACAGATGAGTTGAGCATGTTTCCAAGCCACCCTAAGTATGAAAACAAACATATATTCAAATGAGGGTACACAATGACCTAATGGGAAACATTCAGTCAAGCGTCTAAGGACCAGTTCAGACTGGCACCTTTATGCCTTTTGGTTTCATCTGTCCCTCCCAGTCAGGGCACCAGTACAGAGCTGAGGTGGGGAGGGGAGTGGTGGTCCTTGCGGAAGTCCAGGTGTTTTGCCTAAACACTGATTATGACAACACATCCAACAGCGGCAGGCATCCTAGCTGCACAGGCCTGATAACTCTATCAGACCCTACTCATTCAAAGGACTCCAGAGACCCCGCTTTCCACCCTCAGCTTGAGGCAGATCTCAATGGACTGACGAGTATGAGAAACTGAGATAAGTGCTAGCTACAATTACGGAGATAACGTTTGTGGTGCTGCAATTAGGGTTGTGTCAGCGCTTCTATTAACCTTTGCATTGCCAGCATTTTCCCACTTGGCATTCTAAGTGAGTCACAGCATGTAAATTAGAAGGAACACAAGCTGCTGAATTACAGGCCCAGTGAGAAGCGGCCAGTGGGAGCTTCCTCTACTGAGCTGCTCAACAAGCACAGCAGGACACAAGGAGCTTTACAAGCAGCTCCCACACCACTGTTCTTGCACTCTCTGATGCTGAAATGATTTCCGATGATGATGTGAACTTATAACTGTATCACCTGAGAGAATGTGGGCATTAGAAGGATCTTGAAAATTTATCAGGGCCTCTCCTTTGGCTGACCTAGGTTTCCTGACCAAATAGTCCTTTTAAACAATGCAGAGTAATGCTTTTCCAGGCCATTTGAGACAAAGTACATAGGTTTTATGATTATCAGTGGAGTTTAGTAACTCTCTGTATTAACACCCATTATCTCATTTAACATCACAACAATCGAACAAGATTTATAGAATATGTGTTGTTAACTTTCTTTGACAGAGATTAAATGAAAAGCAGAGCAGTTAAGTAACTTTCTCAAAATCACTCAGTAAAGTCCAGGACCAACACAAACCTAAGCATATAGATTAATATCCAGAACAGATCACTTAGTCTTTACCACTAACGACTGAAATGCCATAATACCTTTTCTTCCCTGTACCACAAGACAGCCCTGAGTTGCTTAATCAAAAAAAAAAAAGAAACAAAAAAGAAAAGCTCAGAGTTTGAGAAAGCTTATCATAATCACCATTAAGAAATATTTGCTAGGCATTTTATATATAAACAGAATTTTTTCTTCTTTACTAATCCTCCTCTAGGATTCAAAAACTTTGCCACTAAAATTCTTGGTCACTCGTTGCTATTCAGCCTTGAATTCTATTAAAACTGAAAAGAAAGCAATAATCTTTTCCTAAAAACTAGACTGGGCTTCCCTGGTGCCTCAGTGGTAAAGAATCTGTATGCCAAAGCAAAAGTAGGTTTGATCCTTGGGTCAGAAAGGTCCCCTGGAGAAGGAGATGGCAACCCACTCCAGTATTCTTGTCTGGGAAATCCCATGGACAGAGAAGCCTGGCAGGCTACAGTTCATGGAGTCACAAAAGAGTCAGACACAACAGAGCAACTAAACAACAATAACAACAACAAAAACAGAATTCCATCTTTCCTAGCATATTTGATTTGCTTCAAATATTCATGTATAAACCTAAAATGAATGATACTGCCACCATCTTTTTACCTATACCATATGATTCTCTTCCCTCAAAAATAATGTTAGGAATTTTTAGATAACATTGATATGGTTTTTCTTCCCTTTATTAATAACTTAAAAATTAATAACCTCAAATTTTGTTCACCTAACTCTGGTTTGGAATGCTTTTTTCCCATCAAAACTTAAGGCCAATTTTAAGTACTTTGGGCTCATTGATCTGACTGACATTTGCAGCTGTGTGCCAAACCAACTTGGACAGTGTAAGCCTGAGCTGATTATCATGAAATCAAAGGCTAAATTTCAGTGGCTTTGGGCTAAATTAGTGATTTCCAAATTTGCTGATGATAAAAAACAAACTGGGGCCATTGTTAAAAAATTGCTTTTCAGATTTGGGGGAATCTCTAAGTTTAAGAAGTACCCCAAGTGATTACTTTTTTCAACTACATTTAGGAAACATGGTGCTAAATGTTTGTTTTAAATGAAAACCTAATATAAAGCAAGAATCTTGGTTGACTTTTTGTAAGATCTTAGAGGTTCTCTTAATCCAAGAAACTGAAATTAGTTTATGTCAGTTGAACTTGGGAAGGTAAAAAATATGAAAAATGACTTTTGTGCCCTATATAACATATTTTACAAATTTTGGTTATAATTTTATCTGTAAGCATCAATCTTTTTTAAAATTTGTCTGTCACAAATAACTAAGCCAGATATAGCTCTATGCTTGACATAAAGTCCCTAATAAATATTTCATTGAGGAATGAATGGAGAAAATGACTCAAGTCTCACCTCTCCATAAAGTCCTCATCCATCTTTCCAACAATCTGTAATATTGTTTCCTTTTCTCATATCTTATAAATACACTCAACTCTATCCCACAGTGCACTAGATCCAATTACATTCTGTTGTTCCTGTAAGGGAGCACAATGTAGTGAAGAGAAATACGGCTTTAGATTCAAACACACATAGACAAATTTCTTCTAATCTGTAAAATGAGGATATGCTAAGTATCTCACAGGGTGTTGAGGGGAGTAAATGGGTGATGGCTGCCAAATACCAGACTATGCACCCTGTGAAGGCATGAATCTTTGTCTTCTCCGCACTTAATATAATGCGAGGTCACTGTAAGACCTACATTTATTGTATTTTCTTTTTTCCTTCTTTCCTTATATACTCTACAAATACCTCAAAATGAGGGACTGAGTCTTATACTTATTCCCTTGCCCCCATCCTTCATCATTTACATGAGCATATAATAGATACTCAAATAACTATTTATTTAGAAAGAGCAAAAAGGAAGGGTGAAGAGAAGAAGCAGAGGAAGGAGGATGGAGCACCGAAGGGGAAAAAAAGATACATTTAAAAAAAGGGTTTTTTAGGAAGGGTTGTCTTATTCTCAATATTCCCAGGCACCATAGAACCAGCCCTCAGAGTCACCATCCTAAGATCAACGAGCAGGAGCTCTTTATCACAACAATTGTTTGCAATTTTGTTCCCTTCTAATAATTTAGGTTTCAGTACAAAGAATAAGTGATTTTGCCTATACTGCATGTTATTCTCTCTGAAATACAGTTTTTATTTACTGAGCCTTCTCTGCTTGCTTGCGAAACAAAATTTCTTTCAAATATAATTCATGTAATGGAAAAGTAAGAATCATAGAATTATATATTATGCATATACAGAATTCTCCACATTCCTAGCTCCAAGAAAAACAAACACTGAAAACAAGTGGGGTAAATTTCTCAGGTGGTTTTCATTCACTAGTGTTTTTAGAGCTAAAGATTTATTAGAGGTAATTGTCAGTGGACTATCTTTTTACAGATGAGATCCAAAACTAACACCCAAAGAGGTTAAGTGGCTCACCTAAGAACACGTGAGTCAAAACTCCAAGCAGGATGAATTATTCATATTTATAGAAATTTTATAGAATTCTTACATTTTAGATCCATAAGTGATCCTGTGTGCTGTGCCTGTGTGCTCAGTTGCTCAGTGGTGTCCAACTCTTTGCGGCCCTTTGTACTGTAGCCTTCCAGGCTCCTCCGTCCACAGGATTTTTCAGGCAAGAATACTGGAGTGGGTTGTCATTTCCTGCTGCCCACTAGAGTGGACTGTCATTTCCTTCCTGACCTAGGGATCCTACCCAAGTCTCCTGCATTGCCAGAGGGATTCTTTACCGCTGAGCCATCAGGGAAGCCCCATAAGAGATCTTAGAAACTCCCAAGACTACCATATCACTGCCAAGTCAAAATACCTAATACAACATTCCTTATGTTGCCGCCTGAATAGCACCTGTGAGAGTTCACTCCCTCACAGCCATTCTATTTAATTTATGAGTTTTCACTTTTATATCAAGCCATAATATCTCTTCTTCTACCTTCTATTTCGAGTTCTCATCTTCAAAAAATAGATTTATTCTGTGCCCTTTTCTCTTTATATTTTCACTGTTCTCTCAAACATTTATTATATTCCTTATTTCTGAGTATTTCCAGACATTACTTGGCCTGTATTGATGTTGATGAGAATGATGATGATAACAATGAAAATAACAATGAGAATAACCTATGTTTACTGAATGCTTTTTTATATGTCAGTCATTGTGAAAAAGCACGAGCGTTGATTATCTGTTTTGTTCAGTGCTTATATACACAGCACCTAGAAGAATGCCTGGGATGTATCAGACATTCAATAAATACCAGTGGACTGAAGGCATCCTCATCAAAACTCTTTGAAGTTGAAGGTTGGAGGGTTTCCCCTGTGCCTCAGCAGTAAAAAATCGCTTGCAATGCAGGAGATGCAGGTGACATGGACTCGATTTCTGAGTCAGGAAGATTTTGGAAGGAGGGTGTGGCAACCCACTCCAGCATTCTTGCTGGGAAAATCCCAAGGACAAAGGAGCCTGGCGGGCCACAGTCCATGGGGTCACAAAGGGGTCGGACACGACTGAAGCAACTGAGCACATATATTGGAATTTTGAAGCTAGACAAAACTTCACATATGCACTTAATCATTGTACTTTACACTTACAAATGTTTTTCTCTTGTAAACACAGTAACACAGCTATGACCATAGATTTCACTTATTAGCTATTATATGTAAAGATTCTACATCTAAAACTAGACTATAACATTTTAGAGTTCTGGCCACCAAGATTGATTTCCATCACATAGAGATAAGCCATTGTTTCTCTCTTCTAAAAAAAAATAATAATAATCAGCTCTTGTCTCCAACACCTGCAAACTACCACCTCATTTCTTTCATTCAATTTTCAGAAAAATTCATTTAGACTTATCTACCTTGGTACCTCAGTTCCTCTCCTTCTGTTGTTATTTAAAACCACTTCATTTACTTTTGCCCAAATCCCCATGAGAATTACTCTTGTCATCCTCAATGACTTTCACTGTTTGAATCCAATAATCAATTCATAGTTCTAATCTTACTTGTCAGCCATATTGAACATCAATCCTCACTTCTCCTCTAACCACTGTCTTCATTTGCTTTCTAGGACACCCACTCCTTTAGACTCCTCACACTTCACTGAGCAACACTTTTAGTCTCCAGTTTTCTCTCTCACCCTGAGCTCTTGGTAGAGTGCCCCAAGGCTCAGTCCCTGGTATTCTGTTTACAGTCACCACATTGTTCACCTAATCCCTTCTTATGGCATTAAACATAGTCTCTATACAAAAACTCTCTCATTTACAATTCATGTCCACAACTCTCTCCCCAACACTTTATCCAGATGTCCAACAGAAAATCAAAATGCAGCTCCGTTTGCTGTTAAGTCGCTTTAGTCACTTTGTGCGACCCCATAGACAGCAGCCCGCCAGGCTCCCCCGCCCCTGGGATTCTCCAGGCAAGAGTACTGGAGTGGTTTGCCATTTCCTTCTCCAATGCATGAAAGTGAAAAGTGAAAGTGAAGTTGCTCAGTCGTGTCCTACTCTTAGCGACCCCATGGACTGCAGCCCACCAGGCTCCTCCGTCCATAGGATTTTCCAGGCAAGAGTACTGGAGTGGGGTGCCATTGCCTTCTCCAGCAGCTCTCTTTACACCAAACCAAATCCCACTTGATGGAAACTCCATTACTGCTAAAGCCAAAATCCCTCCAATCAACATTAACTCTTCCCTTACAATCTGTCAGACATTTAATCTTCTGGAAAATTATAATGGCAAAACTTCTATTTTTAAAAAATATAAATCTGATCATTTTACTCCTCCACTCAAAACCTTTCAATGACTCTCCATATCACTCAGAGTAAAAACCAGGTCATTACAGTGATCTATTGTGCCTGCCTAATCCAGCCCTTTTTGCCGTTTTAACCTTATCCTAATTAATTCACTTGATGCCACAACAACTGTGAAAGCTTGCCATCCCTTTTTTTTATAGATGAGACTGAGACGCAAAGTTGAATCTAATCTATTGACCTAAGATTAAAAGGCCAGCATATGGTATACAAGATGGGAACTCAAGTGACTACTCCTCAGCATTATTCCATGTCTCTAGCCAGGAAGCAACTGGACTTTCACTGAAGAATCCTGAGGAGCCTCAGAAACCTTTGGTACTGTGCACTCCTCAACATGGGAGATGAATGTGGGGCTGAAAACAGGAGAGCTCACTGAATGTCTGATTAAGATTCCACATACCATCCTGCACAGATAGGCAACCCTGGAGCAGGAATAAAGGTTTACCTGATGGCAATCATGAACCAGAAAGATACTGGACTGAAGGACACTGGACACTAGAGAGGGCGTGGGGAGGCACACCATTCCCGGTCTAAAATTAGAAATATTCTTCCTATGTGTCTCATCACTATTCCTACGAACATTTCAAAAACAGTTTTTAGAGTATTAGCACGGAGCAGTATAGACCTGGCTAAACAGCTTAGTCAAAAAATTAATGACAATGACAAGTCTGCATTCAAAGACAAACTATTTAATAACTAATTTTTTTAATTGGTTCTAGGCTGAAACCTTGTATAACAAGTTTCAGTATGGAGAAGAAATTTTATGAACCTCTGATAATAAAAGATTTAATGGAATTTCAAATAGGCCATTAATTATAACATGCCAATATAACAACAAGTAAATCAAAATATGACCAAACTAAACAAGTTCCATACAGTTTAAGTACTTTGTTTGAAATTAAATTTTTTCAAGTATATATTTTGATATCAAATCTTGAAAAGTTAAATACTGAAGCAGATAGCAAAAGTTTTTTTTGTGTGTGGCAAATTTCCATAAAATATGCCCAAATGGCTTACTTCAAATATTAACAACATTGTGGCCATATGAATTAGACATTAGATCAAGCATACAGAAACTGGGGATAAGACAGTTGTAAGATGTGTATATTTATAATTTTTTAATGCTTTTTGAAAGAAATTTTTCACGGTAAATTTTGAGATGTTTGTGACAATTTACTTTCCACAAAATAAGCTTCCAAAACAATAAAGAGGATTGGGTAATGTTGCTATTGAATGCATTGAAGTGTAAACTTCTGAAGAAACAGATGGTATTATAGAGGGCGCTCTTTCTGCAGAGATACAGGAAAAGATATGAGGGAGTAAGAGCTACTGGGTTGTTTTTCTTAAGAGGGCTGTGCGATGGTGGTGAGGGAATTATATAGATTCCAGCTGTATCTGGGGTTGGTATCAAAAACACTTGTTTGTGGGTTGGATGTGGGAGGTGAGGAGAGAGAGGAATTAAAGATGACAAACAAGTTTCTGACTTGAGCAACTGACAAAAGATGATGCCATTTACTGAAAACAGAAGCAGGTAGGGCAAAAAGGTGTGTGGGGTGTGGAATCACAGAGTCTTTTGGGGACTGCCTAAGTTCCAGAAGCTTGTTGAGTCATCTAACTGGTAAAGTCACGTGGGATGTAGAATATCCGAGTTTGGAATCATCTTCACTAAATCAGCAGCAGTGATCG
>SJYC01126673.1:0-32135 GCA_006408675.1 Madoqua kirkii
ACTTACAAATGTTTTTCTCTTGTAAACACAGTAACACAGCTATGACCATAGATTTCACTTATTAGCTATTATATGTAAAGATTCTACATCTAAAACTAGACTATAACATTTTAGAGTTCTGGCCACCAAGATTGATTTCCATCACATAGAGATAAGCCATTGTTTCTCTCTTCTAAAAAAAAATAATAATAATCAGCTCTTGTCTCCAACACCTGCAAACTACCACCTCATTTCTTTCATTCAATTTTCAGAAAAATTCATTTAGACTTATCTACCTTGGTACCTCAGTTCCTCTCCTTCTGTTGTTATTTAAAACCACTTCATTTACTTTTGCCCAAATCCCCATGAGAATTACTCTTGTCATCCTCAATGACTTTCACTGTTTGAATCCAATAATCAATTCATAGTTCTAATCTTACTTGTCAGCCATATTGAACATCAATCCTCACTTCTCCTCTAACCACTGTCTTCATTTGCTTTCTAGGACACCCACTCCTTTAGACTCCTCACACTTCACTGAGCAACACTTTTAGTCTCCAGTTTTCTCTCTCACCCTGAGCTCTTGGTAGAGTGCCCCAAGGCTCAGTCCCTGGTATTCTGTTTACAGTCACCACATTGTTCACCTAATCCCTTCTTATGGCATTAAACATAGTCTCTATACAAAAACTCTCTCATTTACAATTCATGTCCACAACTCTCTCCCCAACACTTTATCCAGATGTCCAACAGAAAATCAAAATGCAGCTCCGTTTGCTGTTAAGTCGCTTTAGTCACTTTGTGCGACCCCATAGACAGCAGCCCGCCAGGCTCCCCCGCCCCTGGGATTCTCCAGGCAAGAGTACTGGAGTGGTTTGCCATTTCCTTCTCCAATGCATGAAAGTGAAAAGTGAAAGTGAAGTTGCTCAGTCGTGTCCTACTCTTAGCGACCCCATGGACTGCAGCCCACCAGGCTCCTCCGTCCATAGGATTTTCCAGGCAAGAGTACTGGAGTGGGGTGCCATTGCCTTCTCCAGCAGCTCTCTTTACACCAAACCAAATCCCACTTGATGGAAACTCCATTACTGCTAAAGCCAAAATCCCTCCAATCAACATTAACTCTTCCCTTACAATCTGTCAGACATTTAATCTTCTGGAAAATTATAATGGCAAAACTTCTATTTTTAAAAAATATAAATCTGATCATTTTACTCCTCCACTCAAAACCTTTCAATGACTCTCCATATCACTCAGAGTAAAAACCAGGTCATTACAGTGATCTATTGTGTCCTGCCTAATCCAGCCCTTTTTGCCATTTTAACCTTATCCTAATTAATTCACTTGATGCCACAACAACTGTGAAAGCTTGCCATCCCTTTTTTTTATAGATGAGACTGAGACGCAAAGTTGAATCTAATCTATTGACCTAAGATTAAAAGGCCAGCATATGGTATACAAGATGGGAACTCAAGTGACTACTCCTCAGCATTATTCCATGTCTCTAGCCAGGAAGCAACTGGACTTTCACTGAAGAATCCTGAGGAGCCTCAGAAACCTTTGGTACTGTGCACTCCTCAACATGGGAGATGAATGTGGGGCTGAAAACAGGAGAGCTCACTGAATGTCTGATTAAGATTCCACATACCATCCTGCACAGATAGGCAACCCTGGAGCAGGAATAAAGGTTTACCTGATGGCAATCATGAACCAGAAAGATACTGGACTGAAGGACACTGGACACTAGAGAGGGCGTGGGGAGGCACACCATTCCCGGTCTAAAATTAGAAATATTCTTCCTATGTGTCTCATCACTATTCCTACGAACATTTCAAAAACAGTTTTTAGAGTATTAGCACGGAGCAGTATAGACCTGGCTAAACAGCTTAGTCAAAAAATTAATGACAATGACAAGTCTGCATTCAAAGACAAACTATTTAATAACTAATTTTTTTAATTGGTTCTAGGCTGAAACCTTGTATAACAAGTTTCAGTATGGAGAAGAAATTTTATGAACCTCTGATAATAAAAGATTTAATGGAATTTCAAATAGGCCATTAATTATAACATGCCAATATAACAACAAGTAAATCAAAATATGACCAAACTAAACAAGTTCCATACAGTTTAAGTACTTTGTTTGAAATTAAATTTTTTCAAGTATATATTTTGATATCAAATCTTGAAAAGTTAAATACTGAAGCAGATAGCAAAAGTTTTTTTTGTGTGTGGCAAATTTCCATAAAATATGCCCAAATGGCTTACTTCAAATATTAACAACATTGTGGCCATATGAATTAGACATTAGATCAAGCATACAGAAACTGGGGATAAGACAGTTGTAAGATGTGTATATTTATAATTTTTTAATGCTTTTTGAAAGAAATTTTTCACGGTAAATTTTGAGATGTTTGTGACAATTTACTTTCCACAAAATAAGCTTCCAAAACAATAAAGAGGATTGGGTAATGTTGCTATTGAATGCATTGAAGTGTAAACTTCTGAAGAAACAGATGGTATTATAGAGGGCGCTCTTTCTGCAGAGATACAGGAAAAGATATGAGGGAGTAAGAGCTACTGGGTTGTTTTTCTTAAGAGGGCTGTGCGATGGTGGTGAGGGAATTATATAGATTCCAGCTGTATCTGGGGTTGGTATCAAAAACACTTGTTTGTGGGTTGGATGTGGGAGGTGAGGAGAGAGAGGAATTAAAGATGACAAACAAGTTTCTGACTTGAGCAACTGACAAAAGATGATGCCATTTACTGAAAACAGAAGCAGGTAGGGCAAAAAGGTGTGTGGGGTGTGGAATCACAGAGTCTTTTGGGGACTGCCTAAGTTCCAGAAGCTTGTTGAGTCATCTAACTGGTAAAGTCACGTGGGATGTAGAATATCCGAGTTTGGAATCATCTTCACTAAATCAGCAGCAGTGACGTGGTGCTGACCAGAGTCAGCACCACATGTGCACAGAGTAAGCTGACACCCTGCAAGTGGCGTGGTGGCATAGCAAGGTCTAGCAGGACAGCAAGGGAGTCAAGGCTCTCACTCTCCCCTTCCAGTATGTAGATGTGGGATTCATCGCAACTTTCTACGTTTCACAACGATGCACAAACATTTCCTATTCATTTATAATATATACTCTGAATTCAAAATACTGGGGTCAAATTTCAGCTATACCGCTTACTAGCTACGTAACTTCAGAAAAGGTATTTGTTAGGGTCTCAGTCTCCTCATCCATAAAAGAGGGATATCATAATGATTTCACCAGTTTGTTTTGAAAAATAAAGTAATATGTTTTCCCTTGTGGCTCAGCTGTAAAGAATTTGTCTGCAATTCGAGAGACCTGGGTTTGATCCCTAGGTTGGGAAGATCCCCTGGAGAGGAGAAAGGCTACCCGCTCCAGTATTCCTGCCTGGAGAATTCCATGGACTGTATAGCCCATGGGGTCGCAAAGGGTCGGACACGACTGAGCGACTTTCACTTCACTTCACCTCACCAATGTTTGTACACACACATTACTTAGTGTTCCTGACATATAAAGTGCTAGTTAAGTATTTGTTCTCACTGTTTTTATAAGAAGGATTAGTCTACAGTAACATTTCCCAAGATCTGTCTGTTGATAAGATCTTTTTCAAAAATAGCAGTATGCAAAAACCCAATACATAAAGAAAATATAAATACCTGTGGCTAGAAGGTAGCACCGCTCAGCCACCACCCGAATTTAGCACTTTTCTTTGCCTTACATCTTGTATCCACTGAAGGTGGTCTGTGAAGTTTCTGAAAAAGCCATCAAGCTAAATAATCATTCAAAAGCAAGAGAAAAAAATAAAGACGTTTTCAGACATACAAGCAATAAAGACTCCAATATCCATAAATCTTCACTTAAAAAAAAAAGAAAAACAAAACCTCTGTGCTTTGGCAATAAGAAAAGTGAAGCTGGAAAGGCAGTCTGTCTACTAGAGTGATGCTTCTCCATTTATTATGCTTCACGTTCCCTGGAGGGTCCTTCATGTGTATCATAAACCTGGCCTTCCTCATCCCACCTCACCTTGACCTCACTCAGTCCTCCTCTGAGGAATAATGAGTTAACAAGAATGGAAAATTTGAAGAGAGAGACTGGGTGTAAGAAGGCCAGCCCCTTCACCCCTTCTGCTTGGAACCTAGGTTGCCTGCAGGGAAGTACCTTGTGGGGCACACAGGGACCAGGTTGGGGAGCTTGCCCTCATCCCGCACTGCCTATGCCTCGGTTAGTATGAACATCTACTGGGATGGTAGCTCTGGGAACTGGTATTAGGAAGCCCACCTGTCCACCAATGGGAATTTTTCTAATATCCTGTTGGTAACAGAGGTCATATTTTGGTTCCCATATACCTTTATACTTTTGTCTGATCTCTCAATTGGTTTTGAAAAATCGAATGAGGAAGAAGTAGCAGACCTTGATCTCCAATAATGTGAGATAGCAGTGAACTCAGAAAGGGATCAAGTTCACTGGCAGATTCCTAAGATAAGAAAGGTCCATATCACAAAACCAAAATTTATTTATCCTGCAGAGGAAGTTGGATTTTATTCTACCAGGAGGCAAAGGCCATTGGGCCACTGGTGACATGACCAAATGGGTATTTTGATTATTTTCTTAGATAATGTGGGAATGAAAGAAAGAGAGCACTGAGAAGGGAGATCAGGTTAGAAAGAGAAGGTGGCATTTTTTGAAGGCTAAATTCACCTGTTTTATAACTTTGTCTAAGACTGTCACAAATGATGATGTCATGTTTTGCCAACCTGTTACCTAATTCTGAATAGCTGGTCTGCTGGCTCAGTAACATTGCATTAAGCCAAACAATCAGATAAGTAAAACTACAACTACACTTAGGATTTTTATCACAGTGTTTCAAAATATGCTTTACAACTTTTCATTTAAGAAAAAGAATGAAGTAATGTTGCTCTCTTTTGACCTCCAAAGTTTAGTGTCCTAAAGTACCATGATAAGTTTTTAGAATTTTAAAAGGCAAAATATTACTAGTCACAAAGTGATGGCTTGAAATTCTGTAGCTGTAAAATAGACCATTTTGTCATTCACAAAATCAGCACAATATTAAATTTTGATACAAAACAGATGTATACTACTTGCTGCAGCTTTGAAGATAATTTTTTAACAATGTCAAAGTAGATCAGATGCTTCATGATACTTTTACGCCATAAGCTGGCTTGGTCCCTTACCTTTCTGAGGTTTCTATTTTTGTGCCATTCCTTGGAGCAAGATACCTCCATCAGACCCAAGGGAACTGTTTTTGATTCCGAGTTACAGTTTCTAGTTTCTGCCACAAACATGTTCTATGCTCCATGATTGGTGTTGTTCAACAATGTATCAAACACTAGGTGTCTTGGCATAACAAGATATGATATAATCCATGTTTCCAAAGAATGTGCCGTCTCCGAGGAAAAAAACAGGAGTGATACAAAATTATAAAACAGCAAAATTTATAAATAATTACAAATTTTTGTAAGAAATTACAAAAACATACAGTAATAACCCCATGCTCACTTCCTAATGCCTCCTTCCTCCATAAGGAAATTATCCAATACATTGTAAGGAACAAACTTTTTTGGGAAAACAAGAAAAAAATATTCACCTAGCCAAGCAACTCAGACGTATCAACTGGCATGATAAATAGGCTGCCCTACCTTCAAGTGGGGCTCTTGGGGATTTAAGTTCTTTCCCTGTTTTGTTATTATTTTGCTTGTTCTGTTATCTTTTGTTTGTTTGTTTTCCACACAGTTGCTAAGTGCTCTCTTTCTTCATTGACTACATTCATCCCCTTCAAAAGGGTTCTCTTTTCCAAAGCGTAGGCCTAGCTATTTCTGGTTTAACCACTCTTCTCCCTGCTGATCCCTGGGAAATATATTAATAAGGGACTTTGTGGCTCAGCTGGTAAGGAATCCACCTGCAATGTAGGAGACCTGGATTTGATCCCTGGGTTGAGAAGATCCCCTGGAGAAGGGAAAGGGTACCCACTCCAGTATTCTGGCCTAGAGAATTCCATGGACTGGATAGTCCATGGGGTCACAAAGAGTCAGACACAACTGAGTGACTTGTGCTTGTACTTGTACTTCAGTAACAGAAATCTTACCCAAGTATAGTCGAAACAAAGACTTGTCTAGCTTTCTAACTAACAAGGAAGTTCAAACAATAAACTTGAGGTATGGCTAGATCATGGGGCTTCAATGATGTCTTTGAGGGTTTGACTTTTTCCCTTTGTCTCTGTTTTGCTCTGGACTGATTCTCCCCCTCAAAGTGGCAAAGATGACCACAATTTTTATAGCTAATAATTCTATCCCCTTCTTCCACTCCCTGCTTCTCCTCATTCCTTAAAACTACAGCAAAACTTCCATGGACTGTTCACCAGAGAGGTGCTATGAAGAAACAAATGCATATTCACTTTACACAGAACTCCTTTAATATTTTCTAAAGATTGTTTTTCTTGTTGTTATTCAGACGATAAGTTGTGTCTGACTCTTTGCCATAGACTTCAGCATGCCATTTTACTAACAGGGAATAAACATAACCAAATTATACAGATAAGAAACTGTGTAGCTTAATACTTTCTGCGGTCTTCCTCCTGGAGTTTATGGAAATGGAATTAAACCAGCTATTTCTTAGCTCTTTTCAGTGACCCATTTCTCACTGTACTGTTTAGAAACATGTCTATCCAACTCCTTAATTTGGGTTTCTGTTTCTACAATGATGCTCATGGGCTTTCCCAACTTCCTGGTTAGTATCCTTTCTTTCTAATTCATAAAGCCAACATCAGAATGAAATTATGTGGCTGCTAGTTATCCATAATAGACTTAAAGAGAGCCAAGTAAAATATCTCCTCTCACAGAAATATGCTAGGCTGGCTGTCTAGATCTAACATCTTCTGACTTACATAGGAAAGTCAGCTTATTTAATTCTGCGATGCTCTCCTGTTTCGGGGCTTCCTGGGTGGTTCAGACAATTCTTCAGACCTATTCTTATGTCAACATTCCTTTTTTTAAGATTTTTTAAAATAATTAATTGTTTTATTAAAGTATAGTTAATTTACAATGTTGTGTTAGTTTCAAGTGTTCAGTGATTTTATAATACATATACACTGATATCTATTCTTTTTCAGATTCTTTTCTACTATAGGTTATTATAAGATATTGAATATAATGCCCTGTGCTCTACAGTAGATATATTAATGTGTATGTATAGTAATCCCATACTCCTAATGTATCATCTCCCTCCTCCCACCACTATCCCCTTTGGTAACCATTAATTTGTTTTCTATGTCTGTGAGTCTATTTCTGCTTTATTAGTAGGTACATTTGTATCATTTTTTTAAGATTCAACATATAAGTGATATTATATGATATTTGTCTTTGTCTGACTGACTTCAGTTAGCGTAATAAGGTTAAGGTCCATTCAATGTCAACATTCTTTAACAGTGGTTGCCAAACACAGCTGGACGGCTGTCTCCCTAGACTGGAACACAGCAAACTGGAGCAAAGCTTTGAGAAACTATCAAGAGATAGGACAGAGTCCAAGCACTCAAAGAAAATGAAGATTGTACATGTTCCTCTCAGCTGAGCTGATCCTTTGACCCTACCATTCCCTCAGGCTATAGAAAAGTGGATAAAATGTAAAATACTCAGCCAACCACCTGTATATGTGAGGAAAAGAAATAAATCTTCCTCACATGGTAGGAAGAAGGCATCAACGTTGTATCACTCGAGTATTACCTGAACATGATCAAAATGAAAATAATAGCATGGCAAGAACAAACAAATATTTAATATGAAATAAGAGTCCCACTTAGAAGAAATTCTAACTTAAAACAAGACGGTAATATCTCCCAATTATTTCAGGTGATGGATGGACTTAATAAGAATAAAAATTCAACTTTTTATGGCTCAAAAATTAATCAATAAAGCAAAAGTATGAAATAAAAAGAAATTTGCTAGGCTGAGAAAAACAATAGAGGATGGATAATATTGTCCTCTGGCTATAAATTTCTGTGGCTCTTCTCTCTTTCTTTAAACAAAATAGAGCTGATGAACACAGAAAATGAAGTGGACTCATTATTTGCAGAGATTCTCTAAGATACCATGTTTCCTGCTTTAAAGATTATACCTTCCCTCAAATTTGTTAAGATCAGGTTTCATGAAGATACTGGTGGATACTTGGCAAACACACACATGTACATATGCACACATACACATGTATCTATGTGTTTGTGCATATGCAGACACACACTCTCCAGTGAACAGAAGTAAATATTTGAGAGTTGTTGAAGAGTTAAAATCTTGATTCTCTAAGACAGTAACATAAGTTGACAAGATCGTGCTGGTTACTCTCATTGGCCAACCCCCACCCACCACTGTCACCATCATTCCCTGCCCCTCTCTGCCTTGCTCTGGTCCAGGCAAAGCAGACCCCTGAGACCACCACCTTTGTTCCCATGTCCTCAGGCTTCCAAGTGGGTTGGAAATTAGAGGGTGTGAGGAGAGAAAATCTTACGTATTTCTTCCCTCTCTCTCCCTGTTCCCATGCATATATGCACGCTCAATCATGCCTGACTCTTAGCGATCCCATGAACTGTAGCCCACCAGACTCCTCTCTCCATGGGATTTTCCCTCCAAGATTAATGGAGTGGGTTGCCATTTCCACAACTCTACCTTACATGGAAAGGATCCCCTCTTCCATGTGTTCACTGTCAATGGACTCCAGGAACACCCTTTCCTCCCCTTGTGCTGTAGTCCTAGGGATGGTAGCATCTTCAAGTAGTTGTTAGTCCCTGGGATCTAACTATTTCTTGAGGTTTTTTCTCTCTTAACCTCATCCCCATCCCAACAGTAATCCTTTTCATAATATCTCTAAATCTTAATTAAACATGGTAGGTCAATTCTGTTTATTGCCATGATTCTGAGTTGTAAAAACTGAAACCAAATTTGGCCAAATTAAGAAAAGGTAAACAAATTAGAAAGAACAAAGGGAAGAAAAAAAGGCTCTGCTAACTATGAAATTGCTCTCAGAAAGAAAAGACTAGAAATAATAAATGCAAAAAGAAGGTGAAGGAGAAAGAAGAGGAGGAAGAAAGATCTAAGAAATTAAAGAGAAGCTAAGAGTTAAGAAAGGAAGTTAAAGAGGATCTAACATAAAGATATTAGGATATAAGGAAACAAACAAAGCAGGAAAAAAAATGAAAATACAGAACAAGAAAAGTTTCCCAGAAATGAAAATAAATGCTACAGACTAAAGGAATATGCTGTGTTTGAAGTAAACTTGATGCCTAGCAGTCAACACCAACTTACATTCTAGGTATGCTATCCTTTATGTGCTAGCTAGGCCATTATAGTGGAGGTGATGGAATTCCAGTTGAGCTGTTTCAAATCCTGAAAGATGATCCACTCAATATGCCAGCAAATTTGGAAACTCAGCAGTGACCACAGGACTGGAAAAGGTCAGTTTTCATTCCAATCCCAAAGAAAGGCAATGCCAAAGAAAGGCAATGCCAAAGAATGCTCAAACTACCGCACAATTGCACTCATCTCACATGCTAGTAAAGTAATGCTCAAAATTCTCCAAGCTAGGCTTCAGCAATACGTGAACCGCAAACTCCCTGATGTTCAAGCTGGTTTTAGAAAAAGCAGAGGAACCAGAGATAAAATTGCCAACATCTTCTGGATCATGGAAAAAGCAAGAGAGTTCCAGAAAAACATCTATTTTTGCTTTATTGACTATGCCAAAGCCTTTGACTGTGTGGATCACAATAGACTGTGGAAAATTCTAAAAGAGATGGGAATACCAGACCACCTGATCTGCCTCTTGAGAAATCTGTATGCAGGTAAGGAAGCAACAGTTAGAACTGGATATGGAACAACAGACTGGTTCCAAATACGTCAAGGCTGTATATTGTCACCTTGCTTATTTAACTTATATGCAGAGTACATCATGAGAAACGCTGGGCTAGAAGAAACACAAGTTGGAATTAAGATTGCCGGGAGAAATATTAGTAACCTCAGAAATGCAGATGACACCACCCTTATGGCAGAAAGTGAAGAGGAACTAAAAAGCCTGTTGATGAAAGTGAAAGAGGAGTGAAAAAGTTGGTCTAAAGCTCAACATTCAGAAAACAAAGATCATGGCATTCAGTCCCATCACATTATGGGAAATAGATGGGGAAACAGTGGAAATAGTGTCAGACTTTGTTTCTTTGGGCTCCAAAATCACTGGTGACTGCAGCCATGAAATTAAAAGATGCTTACTCCTTGGAAGAAAAGTTATGACCAACCTAGATAGCATATTCAAAAGAAGAGACATTACTTTGCCGACTAAGGTCCATCTAGTCAAGGTTATGGTTTTTCCTGTGGTCATGTATGGATGTGAGAGTTGGACTGTAAAGAAGGCTGAGTGCCAAGAATTGATGCTTTTGAAGTGTGGTGTTGGAGAAGACTCTTGAGAATCCCTTGGACTGCAAGGAGATCCAACCAGTCCATTCTGAAGGAGATCAGCCCTGGGATTTCTTTGGAAGGGATGATGCTAAAGCTGAAACTCCAGTACTTTGGCCACCTCATGAAAAGAGTTGACTCATTGGAAAAAACTCTGATGCTGGGAGGGATTGGAGTCAGGAGGAGAAGGGTTCGACCAAGGATGAGATGTCTGGATGGCATCACTGTCTCAATGGACGTGAGTTTGAGTGAACTCCAGGAGTTGGTGATGGACAGAGAGGCTTGGCGTGCTGCAATTCATGGGGTCGCAAAGAGTCGGACATGACTGAGCGACTGAACTAAACTGAACAGGCCATTATCAAAGATAAAGAAAAACAAATCAAGCAAAATACAAAATAAAAAGAAGAAATCAGTGTCACAGGGAAAGAAACCATGCTGCCCTCAGATCCCTTTACAACAGAGAACAGTTCTACAAAGTTCTCAGGGGAAAAGAATCATTGTTATAGTACTTTTATATTTCTGTAAGTTAAAAAAGAACTCTTAATACCTGGAAGATCGATAGAGTGAGATGAGAGGAAATATCTCGTACATGCTAATCTCATCACACATAGCAGGGAATCACTCTATCATATTTGTTATAGTGATCAATGATCAACTGAGGCCATGTGTTTGGGGTCTTGGTTGTGACCCTTCTCTGGGCACTTCCCTTCTCCTTCACATGGCCAGTTTGGGTAGTCTCATAGTTCCAACAGGAAGAACTGCAGAGAAGACAATCCCCCAAAGAAAAAAGCCCTTATTGAGTTTCTGCTTACATCATGCTTGCTGATATCTCACTGGCCAAAGCAAGTCACAGGTCAAGCCAGTCTCTGGGTGGAAGTGTATGTACAGGGAATTTGAATCAGCCACCATTTTTGGCAAGTAATTTAATTTCTCTGCATCTCAGTTTCCTCTTCTGTAAAATAAAGACAGTGCTCAGTTCACTTGGGGGGCTGAGACAATAAAAATGCAGCTGGCAGAGAACTTAAGAAATAGTAACTGACTGGTAGATAATAATTCCCATGTTATATACTTGCAAAAGGGGGGTGCGTGCACGTGTGCTCAGTCACTTTAGTCGTGTCCAATTCTTTGTGATCCCATGTACTGTAGCCCATGAGGTGCCTTTGTCCATAAGATTCTCCAGGTAAGAATCCTGGAGTAGGTTCCCATGACCTCCTCTATAAAAGAAATAATCTATTAAAAGAAAACTGGGAGCTCCCCTCGTAAAACTGGCTTTTAAATAAGTTCCCCCTTCTTTTTTAATCTTGATGAGATGATTGGATGGCATCACCAACTCAAAGGACATGAGTCTGGGTAAACTCTGGGAGTTGGTGGTGGACAGGAAGGCCTGGCATGCTGCAGTCCATGGGGTCATGTCCTAGAGTCGGACACTACCGAGGGATTGAACCAAATTGAACTGTGGCATGTGGAATCCTAGTTCCTGAACCAGGGATCAAACCTGTCCTTGCATTGGTAACATGGAATCTTAGCCACCGGACTGCCAGGGAGGTCCATTTTTGTTAAAGCCTTACATTTTTGAACAGTTGTGATTAGCATTGTTTTAAATCTGCTTTTCAATGGCTTCATTTATTTTGGGTCCTGTGTGCAAATCATGTAATCCCCTCCATACAGTGACTTAATTATTTTCTACTTCTTTTATTTGTCATCTTATCTTTTACTTTTATGGGCTTCTAATTTAAAGAATACTTCCCTTGAACTACTTGAAAGGCACCTCATTTTTTTCCAGCTTTACTGAGATACAGTTGATGTACAGACATACCTCATTTTATTGTGCCTCACTTTGATTCACAGATATTGAGTTGCTTTTGTTTTTTTTTTAGAAACTGAAGGTTTGTGAGAACCCTATGTTGAGTAAGTCTATTGGCATAAGAATTCCGACAGCATTTGCTCATATTCTGTCTCTGTGTCACACTCTGGTAATTCTTGCCACAACATTCCCTTAAGCCAAAGCCTAATTCAGAGCAAAGCCCCAACTCTCTCCAGTTCTATGAAGGCTGAGAGAGGTAAGAAGACTACACAGAAAACATCTGAAGTCAGCAGTTGGTCCCTGAAGTTTAAAGAAGCTATCTCCAAAACACGAAAGTCCAAGGCGAAAAAGCAAGTTATCCAGAAGGTCTAGCTAAGAAAATTCACAAAGGCGACTGTACTAAACAAACAACAGGTTTTCAACGTAGGTGAAACGGTGTTCTATTGGAAGAATAAGCCATCTAGGATTTCCGCAGCTAGAGAGAAGAAGTTAGTGCCTAGCTTCAAAACTTCTAAGGACAGGCTGACTCTTCTTGTTAGGGACTAATGCTCACTTGTGTGAGTCCATGCTTAGTTGCTAAGTTGAGTCCTATTCTTTGTGATCCCCTGTACTGTAGCCCACTAGGCTCCTCTGCCCATGGAATTTTCCAGGCAAGAATATTGGAGTGGGGTGCCATTTCCTCCTCTAGGGGATCTTCTCAACCCAGGGGTTGAACCTGTCTCCTTCATCTCCTGCATTGGCAGGCAGATTCTTTACACTAGTGCCACCTGGGAAGCCACTGCACACTTAACTATTCTTAAAATCCTAGGGCCCTTAAGAATTATGCTAACACTACGCTGCCTCTGCTCTATAATGGAACAACAAAGCTCGGATGACAGCACATACGTTTATAACATGGTTTACTGAATGTTTTACTTCCATTGTTGAGAACTATTGCCCAGAAAAAAAAAAAAATTCCTTTAAAAATGTTACTGTCTATTGACAATGCACCTGGTCACCCAAGAGCTCTGATGGAGATATATGAGATTCATGTTGTTTTCATACCTGCTAACATAACATCCATTCTGCAGCCCATGGATCAAGGACTAATTTCAACTTTCAAGTTTTTTAACTACAATACACATGTTGTAAGGCTATCGCTGCCACAGACAGTGATTCCTCTGATGGATCTGGGCAAAGTAAACTGAAAACCTTCTGGAAAAGGATCCCATTCTAGTTGCCATGAAGAAAATTCATGGTTCAAGGGAAGATATCAAAATATCAACATTAATAGGAGTTTGGAAGAAGCTGATTCCAACTGTCATGGGTGACTTTAAAGGGTTCAAGATTTCAGTGGAGTAAGTCACGGCACATGTGGTGGAAATAGCAAGAGAACTAAAAGCGGAAGTGGAACCTGAAGATGCAACTGAATTGCTTCAATCTCACAAGAATCCTTCAGCAGATAGGGAGTTGCTTCTTATGGATGAGCAAAGAAAATGGTTTCTTAAGATGAAAACTATTCCTGGGGAAGCTGCTGTGAAGATTGTTGAAATGACAACAAAGGATTTAGAATATTATGTAAATTTAGTTGTCTCCAATTTGAAAGAATATCTACTCTGGGTAAAATGGTATCAAACATTTCTCTGATTACAGAGAAATTGTTCAAAAAAGGCAGCAGCAAATGTCGTTTCTGTCTTATTTTAATAAACTGTCCCAGCCACCTCAACTTTTAGTAATCAGTATTCTGACCAGTCAGTAGCCATCAACATGAAGGCAAGACCCTCAATCAGCAAAAAGAGTATAGAAGTACTAAAGGCTCAGATGATGGTTAGCACTTTTTAGCAATAGAGAATTTTAAATTAAATTATACACATTGCATTTTTAGACAATGCTATATTATACTTAATAAAATACAATATGGTGGAAACTTAACTTTATATGCAGTGAGGAACCAAAAAATTGGTGTGACTCATTTTATTGCAATTTCACTTTATTGTGGTGGCCTGTAATCAAACCCACAACATTTCTTCTGAGATATGCCTATATAACATGGTGTACTTGTAAGGTGTATGATGTGATCATCTGATGCATGTATATACTGCCAAATGATTACTACAGTGTTAACACATGCTTCACTCCACATAATTGCCATCTTCTTGTGTGGTGAGAACACTAAAGCTCTGCTCTTAGTGCAACTTTCAATTATGTAATACAGCATTGATAATTTTATTCATCTTATAAGTGAAAGTTTGAGGCCTTTGATCAACATTCCCAATCCCCATGACCCCTCAACCTCTGGCAACTATTAATTTACTCCCTGTTTTTATGCTGCTGTTGCTGCTTGGTCACTTCAGTCATGTCTGACTCTGTGCAACCCCATGGACTGTAGCCCGCCGGGCTGTTCTGTCCATGGTGTTCTACAGGCAAGAATACTGGAGTGGGTTGCTATGCTCTCCTCCAGAGGATCTTCCCGGCCCAAGGATCAAACCCAGGTCTTCTGCATTGCAGGCAGATTCTTTACCATCTGAGCCACCAGGAAAACCCTGTTTTTGTGAGCTCAGTGTTTTTAGATTCACATATAAATATGTCATACGGTATTTGTCTTTCTCTGTCTGACTTATTCCATTTAGCATAATGGGAGGGTTTCTTAGTTGATTTTCATACAATCTTATGAGGCAGATAAATAAATTGTCATCTTCGGGTCTTCCCTGATGGCCCAGTGGTTAAGAATCTGTGCTTCTATTGAAGCGAGCACGGGTTTGATCCCTGGTCAGGAACTAAGATCCCCCATACTACATGGCATGGCCAAAAAAACACAAGAAACAAACTGTTATCTTCCCTCCACTGTTGGGAAAATTACAACCACGAAAGGTCAAATAAAAAATAAACATCAAAGGTCATCCAATAAAAGACTCAAGACTAAGTCCAAAATCTCAGACCTTCCAGGCCTCAGATCTTTAGACTAACATCTTTTTCTAGATTCTTTTGAGCCCTTTAAGGAATTTGGTTGACACTGCAGGACTGTTGTTATTGCTAAGCTTGTACAATCTTTTTCATATTCAATTCACAGTAGTTAATAGAATTTAATTAGTTAAGCTCTTTCTCTGGATATTAAGCACAAACCTGTTATGAGATTAGTATGTGTATAGCATTGTGTACCAACTTTAAAAAGAATGTTTCTCTTTTTGTTTGGCTAAAATAGGGCTTAAAATTCACTAATGAATGGAGAGAGTGCTTAAAGAAGACTCCTTAGAATATGCCTGTGTTTTGCTTTGAGTCCAGCAATTGCCCTTAATTAGAAAAGACCAAGTTCTCATAAAAATGTTGATGAAATCTTGGTATCTGCACATGTGTCTCACATACCAACATGCATTCACATAAGCATGCACACAAACATACAATCCATGTCAAGAAGTAAATATTCCATATACAGAATCCTTTAGAAAGAAAATACAGATTGAGGAAGAGTGCAAGTTCTTCTCCATCAAACGAGGAAGCTTTGGAAGACCTGAATAACCAAAAAGACTTATTAGAAGGCTATGAAGTGACTCACAGACCAAAGGAGTAAGTGCAGAAGGGTGCTTGGCAAAGAATTCCAGGGACGAAAGCAGTAAGAACCAGTCTAGGGTTTTATCAGGGTCCCTCAGAGGATGAGTGGGTTCTATTTTTTCTCTTTCTATCACTCCTTTCAAGAGTCAAATCTTGGGGACTTCTCTAGTGGTCCAGTGGTTGGGAGTCCACCTACCAATGCAGGCACCACAGATATGATCCCTGATCCAAGAAGATCCCACAAGCCAGGGGGTAAATAAGCCCATGTGCCACAGCTACTGAAACCCGTATGCCCTAGCACCCATGCTCCACAACAAAAGAAGCCACAACAATGAGAATCCCACGCACTGCAACTAGAGTAGCCCCCGTGTGCTGACACCAGAAAATTCTACATGCAGCAACAAAGACCCAGCACAGCCAAAATATAAACAAATATTTTTTTAATTTTATATGTATATATATGTATGTATATGTGTGTGTGTGTGTATATATATATATATATATATAATGTATATATATGTGTGTGTGTATATATATATATATATAATGTATATATGTGTGTGTGTGTGTATATATATATATAAAGGGCTTCCTGGTGGCTCAGGCAGTAAAGAATCTGCCTGAAATGAAGGAGACCTAGGTTCAATCCCTGGGTCAGGAAGATCCCCTGAGGAAGGGTATGGCTACCTACTCTCATATTCTTGCCTAGAGAATCCCATGGACAGAGGAGACTGGCAGGCTATAGTCCATAGGGTCACAAAGAGTCAGACATGACTGAAGCAACTAACATATATTTTAAAAGAGTAAAATCTTGAGAAGGAACATATATGATTGGGTCTTGGATTCAAACTTAAAAAAAAAAATATTTTAAATTGGAGGATGATTTTTTTAGTGTTGTGTTTGTTTTTGCTGTATAACAATGTGAATCAGTTATAAGCATACACATATCCCCTCCCTCTTTAGTCTCCCTCCCAGCACACCCCCCCTCATCCGTTTCACACCTCTAGGTTGTCACAAAGCAACAGGCTGAGCTCCCTGTGTTATACAGCAACTATGGACTACTCATACCTTAACCAGCTGATGGCAGAGTTGTCAATTAATAAGACTGCAAACAGTAAGAAGTAATTCCCAAAAGAAAACAATGGTGCTTAATCAAAAGAAAGAAAATAATGCTAGACAGCAAAAAATATAATGAAATTAAATAAAATATCCAATGTCTCATTTAGATTTACTGCTTTCTATAGGTGGAGAAGGCATTGGCAACCCACTCCAGTACTCTTGCCTGGAAAATCCCATGGACGGAGGAGCCTGGTAGGTTGCAATCCATGGGGTCGCTAACAGCTGGATAGAACTGAGCGACTTCACTTTCATTTCTCACTTTCATGCACTGGAGAAGGAAATGGCAACCCACTCCACTATTCTTGCCTGCAGAAGAATCCCAGGGATGAGGGGGCCTGGTGGGCTGCCATCTATGGGGTTGCAGACTCAGACATGACTGAAGAGACTTAGCAGCAGCAGCAGCAGCAGCAGCAGCAGCAGCAGCAGCTTTCTATAGGGGAAAAATTTGCCTCAGGAAAAGATGATAAATTAGGGCTTCCCAGGTGGCTCAGTGGCCTGGGTCAGGAAGATCCCCTGGAGATGGAAAGGCAACTCAATCCAGTATTCTTGCCTGAGAAATCCTATGGACAGAAGGGCCTGGCAGGCTACAGTCCATGGGGTCGCAAAGAGTCGGACACGACTTAGCGACTAAACAAAACAACAAAAGATAATAAATTAAGCTGATTTAAGATTATCCTATTTAATCATTACAGAGACTTATTCTAGAAGTCCTCAGTACCTCCAGTTAGATGTAGTTATATATTATTCTCTTAGTATGTTACTAACAGTTACCTATTTTACTGTATTGTTATTATACTGTCATTTAAAAACATAAGCAGCACAATATAGTTCACTCTAAACTCCGCTTTCTCTCATCACATAATTACATTAGAAAACACTAAGCCTCTGCTACAATGAGATAATACAATCCCTAGGTGTTCAAAGATACATGGCAAACAATGCCTAAAAGGGGAATGTTATCTTACAGTAAAATATGCCTACCTCTGAGGGCTTTGTTTTACCACTGCTAATGTGCTTTTGGAATTCTGACAGAGATGTACCTATAGGAATGCCATTGACTGACAAATCATTATATACAGAAGAGCCAGAGGGGGGAAAATGACACTAAGAACTCAAAACAGGACAGTGAGTGCATTTTGAAATGAATTTTGAAAGGCATATTACATGCAAATTAAAACCTTCTTTTATGAAAACTGCCCTGTTTTCCTTGATTGTAATGAGGCATTTGGTAGAATTAAGTATTTGCTATCTATAAATCATTTAAAAGATGGAAAAAAGAGATAGGGTTATTGCTATGTGACATGTTGCCCCTGAGTTTACTCAGGGAATGAGGTATAGAGATGTGATTCTGTGAGTTCTCCCAGAACAGGACACAGTTTTACAAAACGGTAGATATGATTATATGTGAACTCGGGGTTTTAGAACTCAGAGATGGAGAGTTCAGAAATTATCCAATACAAATCCTTCTTGTAATAGGTTCTCCTGTCATTCATGTGGTTTATATGTCTTGTTCAAAGTTAGAAGCAATTCCTGTCATTTCAACTCTGATTCAAACTTGTATTACCAAGAAGGAAACTTTCACCGGAATATCTGGAAAGAGTTTCAAATTGCTTTGTGCCACCAGGAAGTCCCTGGGGTGAAGAAAGTAGGGGAAAATCATGATGAAAATCATGATGAAAATCTGTCTTTCAAGTACATTGAAAACATTCAAAGAATCTGCAAATTGTTAGACCTAAAAAGTTACCTCTGTATATATTTTCTGCTTTGTTTTTAAATAAATGTATGATCAGTGGTTAGGACTCCATGCTTCCACTGCAGGGGGCCCAGGTTTGATCCCTGGTCAGGAAACAGTCGTCCCCTTCTCCTCCTGCCCCCAATCTTTCCCAGCATCAGAGTCTTTTCCAATGAGTCAACTGATGAGATGGCCAAAGTACTGGAGTTTCAGCTTTAGCATCATTCCTTCCAAAGAAATCCCAGGGCTGATCTCCTTCAGAATGGACTGGTTGGATCTCCTTGAAGTCCAAGGGACTCTCAAGAATCTTCTCCAACACCACAGTTCAAAAGCATCAATTCTTCGGTGCTCAGCCTTCCTCACAGTCCAACTCTCACATCCATACATGACCACAGGAAAAACCATAGACTTGACTAGATGGACCTTAGTCAGCAAAGTGATGTCTCTGCTTTTGAATATACTATCTAAGTTGGTCATGACTATTCTTCCAAAGAGTAAGCGTCTTCTAATTTCATGGCTGCAGTCAGCATCTGCACTGATTTTGGAGCCCCCCAAAATAAAGTCTGGCACTGTTTCCACTGTTTCCCCATCTATTTCCCATGAAGTGATGGGACCGGATGCCATGATCTTCGTTTTCTGAATGTTGAGCTTTAAGCCAACTATTTCATTTTCCTCTTTCACTTTCATCAAGAGGCTTTTTAGTTCCTCTTTACTTTCTGCCATGAGGGTGGTATCATCTGTATATCTGAGGTTATTGATATCTCTCCCAACAATCTTGATTCCAGCTTGTGTTTCTTCCAGTCCAGCATTTCTCATGATGTACTCTGCATAGAAGTTAAATAAGCAGGGTGACAATATACAGCCTTGACGTACTCCTTTTCCTATTTGGAACCAGTCTGTTGTTCCATGTCGAGTTCTAACTGTTGCTTCCTCTTAAATACATGTTATTCTGATTCTTAAATACTCTTTAAATCTGAGATCCAATGCCTAAAGGATATGGATCAAGTGCTGATGTGTATTCAACTACCTTTAAACTTACTCTCAGAAAATCTTTTCATTCCACAAGAAAAATAAATAAATAAAGTTACCTGAAAGCTCTTCAGCCCCACAGAGCACTAGATTTACACAGGCGTAGGAATCCAATACTTAGTACTTACCCAGTTTGATGGTGGTTAATCCTCCAAAGGATCATTGCTTATATGGAGAATGCACTGAAATAATGAGGAGCAGCTAGCATCAAATCCCAAAAGTCAGGGGTGGGGGCAGCCCTGTAAAATGTTGCCCTCTTCTCCCGTGAATAGGAAAAAGACCCCATATATCTTAAGTTTAGTAAGGCAAGCTTGTTTTATAATAAATTTGGATCCTTGAGACTATACAGTCCATGGAATTCTCTAGGTCAGAATATTGGAGTGGGTAGCCTTTCTCTTCTCCAGGGAATCTTCCCAACCCAGGGTTCGAACCCAGGTCTCCTGCATTGCAAGTGGATTCTTTACCATCTGAGCCACCAAGGAAGTTTGAATGGGATTGGTGCTGTTAATTTAAAAAAACTCACAGAGTTCTCCTAACTCCTTCTAACATATGAGGACACAATGAGAATATGTTGACTATTGACTATGAACCAGAAAGAGGGCCTTCACTGCATGTCTGCTCAGTCATGCCGATGGTTTGCAACCCTGTGGACTATAGCCCAGCAGGCTCCTCTGTCCATGGAGTTTCCCTGGAAAGAATACTGGAGAGGGTTGCCATTTCCTTCCCCAGGGGATCTTCCCAACCCAGGAATAGAACCCTCCTCTCTTGCAACTTCTCCACTGGCAGGCAGATTCTGTACCACTAGGCCACCTGGGAAGCCCAGGAGGGACTTCACTAGAATGTAACTATGCTGTAGCTTTGAACTTAGACTTCCAGCCTCTAAAACTGTAAGAAATAAATATCTGTTATTTTTAACCTACCCAGTCTGTGGTATTCTGTTGTAGCAACCCAAACAAAAACATCTGCTTTTTTTTTTTTTACATGTTGCCATATTTAATATACTCTATAATTTAATTTTTTCTTTATTATTTTTCTTCCTCCACTAGGATATAAACTTCATTGAAGCAATGATTTTGGACTTCCCCCCACCCCCACCCCCCTGCCCACTGAACACTGTTGTAAAACCAAGCTGGAGTGGCTGTGAGAAAGGAACCCAGTGGTCCCCATGACAGACAGTTTTCAACACAACTTAGTGTCAAGGTGGATCTGACATTGCACCATCCTGGCTCAAGGAGTCTTCAAAAAAATGTTCCTATTGGCTTTTTCTTTATATCTCTTAGTTACTTTTGGCAACCTGGCCTCCAATCAGCATGGTTTTGTAAACACTAGACACTCTATAGAGTTTCAAGAGACAAAATATCTAATTAAAATGAGATTTCTGGTGGGAATAGTTTTCAGAGAATAATGATGTGATGAGACAATATTTAACCAAAAACGTCTGAGACTAGATGTCTAGAGAACTTAATCTTAAATCTAGTACTGTCACCATCATTGTGATTTCAGCCTTTTATGCCTCAGTTTCCTCATTTGTCAAAGAAGGATTTGCCATTCCTCACAGGGTAGTTGTGGAAATTGCAGAAGATAATCAATGTAGAAGTACTTTTAAGTTTATGAATACTCTATACCTACTTAGTCAAGGCATTGTGTCATCCTTTTAAACCACTAACAATGTGTTAAGTGCTAAAAATGATGGAGAATTAAATGAAATCTTTGCTCATAAAATTATGAGAAGGAGTCCTACAGGATTAAAATCTACCTAACAGGATATGACATGCACACTGGGGGATACTCCAGGGAGGAGGCTGTTGACAAAATGGAAAAGTCAGGCATATGCAATTACAATGCTGAATCCAATCATCATCATGAGTTCAGGGTAGATACTGAAGGAGCATCGTGGGGATCAGTAGACCTCACATTCTGGGTGCATAGTAGGAGACAATGTTCTTGAGGAAGGAGAAGTTATCAAAGTCACTTCCAAGTCAAGAACTGGATACTTTACAGATTGTACAACTCATCTATTTAACAGGCCTTCACATTTGCTGCATGCAGAAACTGAGTTTAGTTGTCATGTGACCACAGTAGATATTCTGAATGCCACACTCAGTAGCAGCACAGCTGTAATCAGGACAGAATGCAATCAGGACACTTTTCTCGGGCTCCATAGAGACTGACAAAAATCTATGTTTTCTTCTTCCAGGGCCCAGCTCAGAAATCAGTGCTGATCAAACAGAGCACATATCCCCGCTGGACTGAATTCGACTCTGTAGAGTTTGCGTGGAGATGCTAGCAAGCAAGAGATTCATTTTTCTAAGCCATGGAGAGTCCCTGGAAGCAAATCTAATCCTAGTACAATGTTCCAAGAAGAAAAGTGAAATTTCTAGAGATGGGCAGAAGGGAAGATATAAGAATTAACCATAACAAGATCCTTACAGGGAGAGCCATATTGGGTTAAACTTTATATGCCCTTGGAGGAAGAAATGGCAGCCCACTCCAGTACTCTTGCCTGGAAAATCCCATGGACTGAGAATCCTGGTGTACGCTACAGTCCATGGGGAAGCAAAGAGTCGACACAACTGAGCGACTTCATGTTCATTTTATAGGCCCTATAACAGCTATATAGTTGCCCAAATAAATGCCTATAAAAATATAACTCCACATATTAATTAATGAGAGGATGAAAGCCTATTCAGGACAGGCTAAGTATGCATGATTGCATTCATTTGGTTGCAGAATCAAAAAACATTCAGACTTTAAAACCACCAGGACTGGCTCATTACTCTACAGATATACAACTGTTATTTCTGAATGTCATAAATGTGGCACAGCCACCAAATTGAGGCACCAGTCAGAAGCAGCAGCAAATGGGTGCTCTGTGCTCTGCCCAGTCAGATTTGGAAAAGGCCACATGAATAGGTTCTACAAAGGAAGGATTATTGCCACTGTGACTGAAACACAAATCTACTTTTAGGAGACAAATGCCTTATAAACACAACAATTAAAAACACAGTGAATTTAAGCCTATATAAGCAAGAGAAGATTCTTCTTTTTTTAATATAATATTTCCTTTTTCCAAGATTTATTGAGATACAATTGACAAATAACTTTATGTAAATTCAAGGTGTGCAATGTGGTGATTTGATTTACAGATACATTTGGGGTCATAATCAAAACAGTGACAGGTTTTATTTTCCTCAGCTCCAAAATCACTGCAGATGGTGACTGCAGCCATGAAGTTAAAAGACCCTTGCTCCTTGGAAGAAAAGCTATGACCAACCTAGACAGCATATTAAAAAACAGACATTCCTTTGCCAACAAAGGTCGCCTAGTTAAAGCTACAGTTTTCCAATAGTGATGTATGGATGTGAGAGTTGGACCATAAAGAAAGCTGAGCACCAAAGAATTGATGCTTTTGAACTGTGGTGTTGGAGAAGACTCTTGAGTCTTCAAGAGTCCCTTGGACTGCAAGGAGATCCAACCAGTCCATCCTAAAGGAAATAAGTCCTGAATATTCCTTGGAAGGACTGATGCTGAAGCTGAAGCTCTGATACTCTGGCCACCTGATACGAAGAACTAACTCACTGGAAAACACCCTGATGCTGGGAAAGATTGAAGGCAGGAGGAGAAGGTGACAACAAAGGATGAGATGGTTGGATGACATCACAAACTCAATAGACATGAGACTGAGCATGTTCCAGGAGTTGATGATGGACAAGGAGGCCGGGCATGCTGCAGTCCATGGGATTGCAAAGAGTTGGACATGACTAAGCGACTGAACTGAACTGATATCGTGAAAAGATCACCACAATAGGTTAGACACATCTTTCACATCACATAGTTACCATTTTGTACATGTGTGTGGTGATGACATATAAGATATATTCTTTTAGCAAATGTCAAGTATATAATACTTACCAAGATTAGTTTTAGTTTCCTGGATCAAATAAGATAAGGTGTGCTCTATTTAATATGTGCTAAAATACTTGCTTATGATTATATTAATTTGTGCTCCAAGTGCTTTTCCTCTGCCTTTTTTTTTAAGAAAGCTGAGCACCAAAGAATTGATGCTTTTGAACTGTGGTGTTGGAGAAGACTCTTGAGTCTTCAAGAGTCCCTTGGACTGCAAGGAGATCCAACCAGTCCATCCTAAAGGAAATAAGTCCTGAATATTCCTTGGAAGGACTGATGCTGAAGCTGAAGCTCTGATACTCTGGCCACCTGATACGAAGAACTAACTCACTGGAAAACACCCTGATGCTGGGAAAGACTAAAGGCAGGAGGAGAAGGTGACAACAAAGGATGAGATGGTTGGATGACATCACGAACTCAATAGACATGAGACTGAGCATGTTCCAGGAGTTGATGATGGACAAGGAGGCCGGGCATGCTGCAGTCCATGGGATTGCAAAGAGTTGGACATGACTAAGCGACTGAACTGAACTGATATCGTGAAAAGATCACCACAATAGGTTAGACACATCTTTCACATCACATAGTTACCATTTTGTACATGTGTGTGGTGATAACATATAAGATATATTCTTTTAGCAAATGTCAAGTATATAATACTTACCAAGATTAGTTTTAGTTTCCTGGATCAAATAAGATAAGGTGTGCTCTATTTAATATGTGCTAAAATACTTGCTTATGATTATATTAATTTGTGCTCCAAGTGCTTTTCCTCTGCCTTTTTTTTTTCTCTCAGATTCTCTCCAAGCTCAAGTATTTTATTTTCCATGGCAATTTCTTCCCCTAGATGTTTAAGACTATGTACAATGAGTCCTTAAAAACTTTGGCTCACTGACTGGTGCTTACTGGCTACATTTTATATAGAAAAAATAAGCCATAGGATTATTCAGCAAATAACCAAAGTATTCTGGGAAATAATACAGATTTAAGGTTTTCCTACCATGATCTGCAGAGCTCTGCACTTCTACAGATGTGCCTTCCTGGCCATTATGTTATGAAGAGAAAGCTAAACTCACTTCTCTGTGTGCATCTCATACTCATCAACCTGAGTTATTCTTTATCTATTTTATATACTGGAATTCCACATAAGGTTGTTTGTAAAATTGGTTTTATATCATAAAAATAGTTTGACAGTAAGCAATATTTCCCCAACTACTGATTGATTGTGAATATCTCATTTTGGTTGATCTAGTTACTTGTTGACCAAGCTACTATTGAAAAGCAGCAGTGATGCTGAGAAGTCCTTTTGGTGTAGAAATATTTTAAAATCCTTATGAAAGGTTCACTACGACAAGGCTGCATATTGTCACCCTGCTTATTTAACTTATATGCAGAGTACATCATGTGAAATGCCAGGTTGGATGAAGCATAAGCTGGAGTTAAGGCTGCCAGAAAAAAATATCAACAACCTTAGAAATGCAGAGGATATTACTCTAGTGGCAGAAAGTGAGGAGGAACTGAAGAGCCTCTTGATGAAGGTGAAAGAGGAAAGTAAAAAAACTGGCTTTAAGCTCAACGTTGAAAAACCTAAGATTATGGAATCCAGTCCTATCACTTCATGGCAAAGAGAAGCAGGAAAAGTAGCAACAGTGACAGATTTCATTTTCTAGGAGCCCCAAATCACTATGGACAGTGACTGTAGCAATGAAATTAAAAGACACATGCTTCTTGGAAGGAAAGCCATAACAAATCTTAGTTCAGTACAGCTTAGTCATTCGGTCATGTCCAATTCTTTGTGACCCCATGGACTACAGCACGGCAGGCCTCCCTGTCCATTACCATTTCCCAGAGCCTACTCAAACTCATGTCCATTGAGTTGGTGATGCCGTCCAATCATCTCATCCTCTGTCATTTCCTTCTCCTGCCTTCAATCTTTCCCAGCATCAGGGTCTTTTTAAACGAGTCGGTTCTTCCCATCAGGTGGCCAAAGTATTGGAGTTTCAGCTTCAGCATCAGTCCTTCCAAAGAATATTCAGGACTGATTTCCTTTAGGATGAACTGGTTTGATCTCATAGTCCAAGAGACTCTGAAGAGTCCTCTCCAACACCACAGTTCAAAAGCATCAATTCTTCGGTGCTCAGCCTTTTTATACTCCAACTCTCACATCCACATTGGTAATGTCTCTGCTTTTTAATACGTTGTCTAGGTTAGTCATAGCTTTTCTTCCAAGGAGCAAGGGCCTTTTAATTTCATGGCTGCAGTCATCATCTGCAGTGATTTTGGAGCCTCAGAAAATAAAGTCTGGCACTGTTTCCATTGTTTCCTCATCTATTTACCATGAAGTGATGGGACCTGATGCCATGATTTTAGTTTTTTCAATGTAGTGTTTTAAGCCAACTTTTTCACTTTCATCAAGAAGTTCTTTAGTTCTTCTTCGCTTTCTGTCATAAGGGTGGTATCATCTGCATATCTGAGGTTATTGATATTTCTCCCAGCAATCTTGATTCCAGCTTGTGCTTCATCCAGCCTGGCATCACATGATGTACTCTGCATATAAGTTAAATAAGCAGAGTGACAAAATATTGCCTTGATGTACTCCTTTCTCGATTTGCAACCAGTCTGTTGTTTCATGTCCAGTTCTAACTCTTGCTTCTTGACCTGCATATAGACTTCTCAGGAGGCAGGTAAGGTAGTCTGGTATTCCCATCTCTTTCAGAATTGTCCACCATTTGTTGTGATCCACACAGCCTTTATTTGGCATAGCCAATAAAGCAAAAGTAGATATTTTTCTGGAACTCTATTGCTTTTTCAGTGGATGATCCAGTGGATTTCGGCAATTTGATCTCTGGTTCCTCTGCCTTTTCTAAATCCAGCTTGAACATCTGGCAGTTCACGCTTCACATACTGTTGAAGCCTGGCTTGGAGAATTTTGAGCATTACTTTGCTAGCGTGTGAGATGAGTGCCATTGTGCAGTAGTTTGAACATTCTTTGGAATTGTCTTTCTTTGGGATTGGAATGAAAACAACTTTTCCAGTCCTATGGCCACTGCTGCAGTTTCCAGATTTGCTGGCATAATGAGTGCAGCACTTTCACAGTATCATCTTTTAGGATTTGAACTAGCTCAGCTGGAATTCCATCACCTCTTTTAGCTTTGTTTGTAGTGATGCTTCCTAAAGGCCCACTTGACTTCACATTCCAGGATGTCTGGCTCTAGGTGAGTGATCACACCATCATGATTATCTAGGTCATGAAGATCTCTTTTGTATAGTTCTTCTGTGTAGTCTTGCCCCTTCTTCTTAATATCTTTTGCTTCTGTTAGATCCATACCATTTCTGTCCCTTATTGAGCCCGTCTTTGCATGAAGTGTTCCCTTGGTATCTCTAATTTTCTTGAAGAGATCTCTAGTCTTTCCCATTCTATTGTTTTCCTCTCTTCCTTTGCACTGATCACTGGACAAGGCTTACTTATCTCTCCTTGCTATTCTTTGAAACTCTGAGTTCAAATGGGTATAGCTTGCCTTTTCTCCTAAACCTAAGATGCATATTAAAAATCAGAGACATCACTTTGCTGAAAAATTTCCATATAGTCAAAGCTAAGGCTTTTTCATGAGAAGAGTTGACTCATTGGAAAAGATTCTGATGCTGGGAGGGATTGGGGTCAGGAGGAGAAGGGGACGACCGAGGATGAGATGGCTGGATGGCATCACAGACTTAATGGACATGAGTCTGAGTGAACTCCGGGAGATAGTGATGAACAGGGAGGCCTGGCGTGCTGCGATTCATGGGGTCGCAAAGAGTCGGACATGACGGAGCGACTGAACTGAACTGAACTGAACTGAAGGCTTTTTCGGTAGTCATGTACAGATGTGAGATTCAGACAATAAGGAAGGCTGAACACCAAAGAATTGATGTTTTTGAACTGTGGTGCTGGAGAAGACTCTTAAGAATCTCTTGGACTGCAAGGAAATCAAACCAGTCAATCCCATAGGAAATCAGTCCTGAATATTCATTGGAAGGACTGATGCTGTAGTTGAAGCTCCAATACTTTAACCACCTGATGCTAAGAGCCGACTCGTTGGAAAAGACCCTGATGCTGGGAAATATTGAGGGTAGCAGGAAGGGGGCAACAGAGGACAAGATGGTGAATGGTATGATCAATACAATGGACATGAGTTTGAACAAACTCGAGGAGATGGTGAAGGACAGAGAAGCCTGGTGTGCTGCAGTCCATGGGATAACAAAGAGTCTGACACAACTTATCAATTGAACAACAACAAATGTTCACTGCTGAATAAAACTCATGTACTCCCCATACTTACTGTCCAAAGTATCATTATGCTCAACACTCAATTGAGCTTCTACCTTACCGTTCTAAAATCTAAATAAATATGAGTTTGTTGCTTTGAATATATGAATTAGAAATTATTGGACAGTACATTCTCATGTAGTTTGACTCCTTGCATTGGAGTAATTACACATTGCAGTGGGACTCAAGGAATTTTGAATGTAGTAATGAATTGCTGCAAACCTTCCAAGAAATACAAAACCATATGTCTCAGGGACTTGGTTGTAGGCTGAAACTATAGATAAGGATGTAGAAAGGGAATGGTAGTACTTCTAAAGCCAACTGGCTATGAAATGAAATTCACTGCTAATGTAAATGAAGCTGGAATGTTATTCAGGGTGGAATTTGTCACAGTAGCAGGAATTTGGATGCTAAACTTTATAATTTGCTTTCTAAAGAAGAGAATGTCCATATTCTTAGAATTTTCATACTAGAAGTTCAAATTTATATATAGGTTATAATATATGGATGGCTACAATCAGAAACCCTTAGAAGCTTAGGCAAGATCAGAAAAAGGCCAAAATATGAGACTGAAAATAACAAGAATTAAAACACAGTAGATGAAGATAGTAATCTGGAGAAGTTCCTTATTTAAGACATCTTTTCTTTTTCCAGAGGAAATTCAAATCCAGGCAAGAAATAAAATGTAAATAAGAAAAGCAGTAACAATTAATTGTATCCATTTACCATCTCTAGAAAGGGTGGGACATGTTTATGGGAGCACAGTATTTTTAAACTGAGGCTGGGAAGAGAGGAACCAAAAATAAAGATTCATAAGACTCTCTAAGAAGAGGTACTATACCTAAGTCACCTGAGGTAAACTCTCATTGAATGAGGATGGTGTAGCAAGTTTTTCTTATAGCCTTTAAGCAATTTTTAGGATTTCAAAAAAGAATAAGGAAAATACACATATATAATCAGTTGACTTAAAGTAAAAGAGATTATTCTTGATATACTCAGTGGGCCCAATTCAGTCTATTTAAGGTCTTTAAGAGCAAATCTGAGGTCTTCTAGAAGAAAAAAAGTCTTCCTACAGATTGCAGCTCCAGCCTGTGTCTGAGACTTCAGGCCTGCCTTTCCTGACAGCCTGTCCTATGGATTCTAGACTTATCTAACCAGCTTCCACAGTCACTTAAGCCAGTTTCTCGAAATAAATCCCTTAGCGTATCTTTCCTATTAGTTCTGTCTTTCCTGGTTGGACCCTGACTGACATCCTCTCACACACCCTTTCTCAGGCAACTAACAGAGAACATACGTTGTTGAAAAGAAAGACTCTATAAAGAAAGAGGAAGACAAGGATCAAGCAAACAGAGAATTCAATTTAAAACAGAGATAAAGGGAATTTCAGAATGATAGTCACTAAACATTTCCAGGATAACAGCGGTGGACCAGGTTGGATAGGATGTCTAACATCCCTCGGAAAAGCAGAAAAGGATACAGTAGTTGCCCCTTATCCACAGTTTCACTTTCTATGGTTTCAGTACCCAGGATCAATTGAAAATATTAAGTGAAAGATTTCAGAAATACACAAAGTTTCAATCGAGCATCTTTCCGAGTACTGTAATGAAATCTCAGCCATCCCTTCCAGGACTCAAATCATCCCAATGTCCAGTGCATCTTGCCCATTAATCACTCAGCAGCCCTCTCAGTTTTCAGAATGACTGTCATGACATCACAGTGCTTGTGTTCAAGTCACCCTTATTTTACATAATGAAGGCCCCAAAGCACAAGAGTGGTGATCCAGATCTACCATTCGTGTGCTTCCTTTAAGAGAAAAGGTAAAAGTTCTCAATAAAGAAAGGAAAAGAAAAATGTATGCTGTGTATGCTGAGGTTGCTAAGATTTATGGTAAGAATGAATCTTCTATCCATGAAATTGCGAAGAAGGGAAAAGAAATTTGAGTTAGTTTTGCAAACTCCAAAGTGACAGGCAATGTGTGAAATGTGCTGAGAGGGAAGCTACATTCACAAACTTTCTATTACTATATAATGTAACAATTGTTTTATTTAATTATTGTTGTTGTCAATCTCATTGTGCCTAATTTATAAATTAAACTTTATCATAGGTACATAAGTATAGGAAAAAACAGAGTATAGTTCACTCCTTCACAACACAGATTTGAAATGCATGGTCCATTTACACATGAATTCATTTTTCAGTAGTAAATCATGCAGAATTATACAATCTGGGGCTGATTCAATCTACAGGTTCAGAACCTCTGATACAGAAGTACCAGAGATACTGGGAAACTTCAGATACAGAGGAACCAGTGAATATGGAGGGCAGAGTACAATACTCAGATTATTTACAGCAGCTCTAACCCCTGTGGTTCAAGGGTCAACTGGAAACAGGATTCAATGCTATCCAAAGTTTCAGGCAACCACTGAGGGTCTTGGAATGTACCCCCTCAGATAATAGGGGACCTTGCTATACACATGAGATGAAAATCAGTAATATATATCAGATTAACAGATTAGTACCTGAGGGGAGGACAAAAGCTGATCTATTTTAAAATAACACCCACAGGAGTTCTGAGTGACCAAGACGAAAATGTACACATTGCCTTGTCTGGCCATTTACTGGTGGAGCCACAGAAGTCTGCTGCTCATTGAGCATAGGACATCACGAAACTCTTCCAGTGACCTAGATGCACCTTAATTGTGCTTTTGACAGAAATTATTATCAATTTGGTGTTCTGAAGAAAAATCTAATCTACATTACAAAGGACAAGGTTAGGGGGAAAAAGTTCTGAGCAATGAATGCTTAAAATGAAGGTTTCTAAACAGGATTAAAGAAATGATCTGGGAAAGATGTCAGGAAGGGAAGGATTTCTAGGAGGAAAAGGAGAACTAAAAGTTGTGCTGATTAAAAAAGAAAAATATTTCTAGCAGATGGGAAGAAACTACGTACTACTAAAGTTGTACTGTGGGGAATAAAGCTCCAGTGCCAGAGTCACAACGTTGATATCATTCAGCTGTCTGTGACATGAATTAGATATCAGTGTCATGTTTTCTGCTAAATGAGGTCAAAAGCCAAATTTAAAGCAACTTTAGGTATAAACTGGATTGTTAGGAGAAAGAATGCCTTCTGAAGTTCAGGCGAGTTCAGTAATCTTAAGTAATGGAATTATAAGCAGCGATTTCTATTAGGCTCAGGTAGATACATGAAGTGTCATTCATGTAGGTTATAAGATCCACATGTGGGTGGACAGGTTATAAATAGTAAGTACAATGATCTGGGTCAATTAAGTCGTGGCTTCAAAGGCTGCAAAGAGCTTTAGAGTTCTTTCTTCCACATCAGGATCTGAGGATTCTAGAGAAAGTTAGAGATATAATGCTGTAATCTTCAGAGTGTTTATCTTAAAATAATGAAAATAAATGCACTCACATGTGCATATAGGGATAAATGCCACAGTGTCATAAATTAGGCAGACTGATTCTTCAGCAAGTCAGGTTGTGAAAGCTGGACAGCTACATGTAAATCAGTGAAGTCAGATAATACCCTTACAACCATACAAAAAAATAAACTCAAAATGGCTTAAAGACTTGAACATAAGACATGACACTATAAAACTCCTAAAGAGAACACAGGCAAAATGTTCTGACACAAATTATACCAATGGTTTCTTAGGTCAATTTACCTAGGAAATAAAAACAAAAGCAAAAATAAACAAATGGGGTCTAATCAAACTTACAAGTTTTTGCACAGCAAGTTCAGTTTAGTTCAGTTGCTCAGTCGTGTCCAACTCTTTGTAAGCCCATGAATCGCAGCACGCCAGGCCTCCCTGTACATCACCAACTCCCGGACTTCACTCAGACTCATGTCCATTGAGTCCGTGGTGCCATCCGCCATCTCATCCTCGGTCGTCCCCTTCTTCTCCTGCCCCCAATCCCTCCCAGCATCAGAGTCTTTTCCAATGAGTCAGCTCTTCACATGAGGTGGCCAAAGTACTGGAGTTTCAGCTTTAGCATCATTCCTTCCAAAGAAATCCCAGGGTTGATCTCCTTCAGAATGGACTGGTTGGATCTCCTTGCAGTCCAAGGGACTCTCAAGAGTCTTCTCCAACACCACACTTCAAAAGCATCAATTTTTCAGCACTCAGCCTTCTTCACAGTCCAACTGTCACATCCATACATGACCACAGGAAAAACTACAGCCTTGACTAGACAGACCTTAGTCAGCAAAGTAATGTCTCTGCTTTTCAACATGCTATCTAGGTTGGTCATAACTT